>JAOWAT010111110.1:0-24122 GCA_028571025.1 Longipedia americana
TAGAAGTAAAATGTACTTTTTGGGCCAATTTACTTCATAAATTAAAAGGAAGTGATTCATTTCAAATTTGCAAAAAAATGGAAAAATATTTGACTACAGGTTGATCTTTTAGTATATGCAAGATAATCGGAAACCTCCTTTGAAATCGGAGAACCTTCGACTTTTTTATAGCCTTCTTGTTAGTTTACCTACGTTTTTGTCAGCACTACTACTTTTTTCCAAATCATTTCTTCACCCCCAATTGAGTAAAAAAATCCTTACAAATATTATCAAATCCATACCAAATTTCATCTCATTCTCTATTTCTTCTGTCGCTCTTGCTATATAATAAAATGGCTTGCCTTACATTTCCCATCTCCCATGTTTTAGCACCAAGTATCACAGGACTTGGCAGGATCAGATAAAAAGTCTTGACAAATTCTTTAAAATCCCTATTCTTTTGAACTGACTAACTCAACGAATCTTTTTATTAGGTGTTCTCTCGAAATTCCCAAAATGGCAAAGTTGAGGAATATTGGCCGTGTAAGTAATATTGAGAAAACACTTAAAAAATATTCAAAAGCAGTGGGTATTGAAGTAAATATTTGTGCGGAGCAACTTTGATATTCATAAGAAATGTCAAATTTTGCCCTAAAATTAGATTTTTTGCCTTTTTATTGGCATTTTGACCCAAATCACGGCCTGTAAGAATGTTTGAAAATGTTTACATACTGAAATTCATGCTTGAAAAAATCTTGAATTTTATAAATTAGACATTATGCCATGTAGACATGAATTTTTAACTAGAATGAGCAAATTTAACATTTGTGAAACCGGTTGACAATCTTGAATGATATTTACCCTTTGAACCAGCAACAAGTGATAACTGACCCTTTAAATTTACACTAGTACAGTGAGATTCATCTAGAATTTCGTATTTTTGTGTGAGCTCTAACGGAAAATTTTTAGTTTTATACTTGAAAAAATAATCATTTTCTCATTTTTCTAACATTTCATAGAACCCAACCCCCCCCCATAAGCTTTTGGGGTCAAATTCGGAAAAAAATAAATTCCAGTATTAAATCCATAGAAAAACCTGTAAACAATGGGAGCCCTGATGTTGGTTTGTTTATGTTTTTCTATGGGCTCTTAATATGGGAATTAATTTTTTTTACCCAAAACCTTATGGGGGGGGGGTTCTATGAGATGTCAGGATGATGGGAATATAATTATTTTTACAAGCATAAAAGTAAAAAATTTTCGTGAGAGCTCACACAAAAATATGAAATTCTAGATAAATGTATTTCAAAATTTCACTAAATTTTGCCAGTTTTAGAGAGTTACTCAAATTGAATCAAGTCCTGTGATACCTCTTTTCATAATCATGTTTATTCTCACCCAAAAAGATAAATTTAGTTCTGATGTTCATTCAAATAACATTCAATTCTCAAGTGCTGTGAATAGCTGTATCACTGTTTAAAGTGTCTCAATAGGAAAATGAAATTGCCAGATTATTTTATATTGAGACATTCTGTATTTAGACAAGAAGAAAAAGGGAAATGTACCATATCAGAGACTCTTTAGATGTGAAAGTGACTTCAGTGTACAGCTAGACTACTAACTGGGGTGCTGATTTCTAAGAATTACCAATGTAAATCAATGATTTTTATGGGAATATTTTCCACAATCATCCCTCTCTTGCCATAGGAATTTTAAGTGAATTTAATATTGATTTTATGATTCAAATTTTAAAAGTAAATTTTAAAGTCAAATAAGATTCATTAAAACTAAATTAACAGAATATTTTTAAGATATTATTCTTTTATAGGTAAACAGATGGTTTATAGAATATAATCATGTAAAAATTCACTGACTTATTCTAAAAAATTTTAGAAATAAGCTCCTCAGCAAGAAATCTAGATCTACAAAAGTCATTGTACTTTCTTTGTATCTTGAACCTTCTGTAATAATGAATGATTTGAGTTTTTGGCTAGCTATTGACATCATTTGATTAAGATTGGGTTTATTAATGAAGGGAAGTCTTTGATTAGAAAGTCTTCAGAGAAAACCACAGTCAAAGAGTTGATCTATTAAGTAACATTGTTCAAGATTATGCACCAAATGCAAATTACAATGGTTGGCTTTTAATTTATACTTAATTGGAGTAAAAAGTTCTAACAAAAATTGGTGTGGCTTTCAAAACAAAATAAAATTTGAAAATATTCATCAAATAAAGCAATTTTGGTTAAATTTCAGATACTTCTTTCTTTTTAAAGTCGTGTTTGTTTGGTTGCCAAATCATATTTTTGTACAGAACTTCTAAGTGTCAGATGTCTGATGTTTAATTAGAATAGTCAACATGTTTAATTTCTGTGAAGACTAAATCCCCACAGAAAATGATCCAATCAAATAAAATCATCAATTTTCTTTAAGCAGATCTTTTTCCAATGTCCAAGCATCCTGATTTAAAACTGTCTTTTTTCTGTCATAATTTTTTGAATATTATTTCAGTCTTTTTTGGTCTTCTTTACAATATATCATTTTAGAATTCACAGAACATTTTTACTAAATTAATTTGATTTAGACAAATTTATAAAATTCTTAAATGCCAATTGGTAAAATTCAGAATTATTGATCTAAATTGGAACGTTGCTCAAAATTCGCAATCTGATCACAAGAATATATTGAACATTGCTTCATATTAGACTATATTCTCTTTTAGGCTAAATAAGAGGAATTTTACAAAATTAAGCTAGATTTTAAATTTTTAAGGTTGCTCAAAACTGGTACCTTTATACTAATATTTCTATAAGACTGAGGTAATATTTTCACATGGAATTATTATTAGACATATTTCTCTCCCTAAATTCAATTAACCAAATCTACCTACCATCAGCCAATCCATATCATTCAAAAACATTTCTACTAACCTCCCAATCAAAATTAATAATTGTAATCTAATTGTTTACATCTTGACATTGTTTTTATTTCTTTGTTTTAATTTACGCTCATTCAGTGGATTTGCCAGAATTCAAAGGCAGTCATCGGAAATTCAGAACTATTGTATCAAGCTTGATAGGTATGCAATTTAGACAGAAACAAAAAACAAACTTCAGGAATTAAAGACTACATTCACATGTACACAAAACAACTAAAAATATTTACACAGAATATAAGATTTTTGTTTGAGGAAAAATCAGTAAAAGACTGTCTCAAATTTTTCATATGAACCTCTTTAATACAGTTTTTTATGTAAAATTTCTACCATCTCAATTATCTTTCAAAGTGTATTTGAAAGATTCTTCAAATTATTTAAAATTATACCAATTTCTATCAATTCTCTCAAGTTAGTAATGGAAAGTGGCTATAACTTTTGGAAACCATAAATGTATATGCTTCCTAAATATCCATATCAACATACATAAACTGTGTATCAAGTTATAAAAGTGTTTAAATGTAATAATGTTCCAAATATTTTGGAATTATTTATACCACTTCCATTACTTGCTAGTGTTTACCATAAAGTGTTTTGAGATTTAGAAATTTTTTCTCTCAGAATTCTCTTGGTAAATTGAAGAAGAGGAAATATTTTAATGAACTGTACTTTCACTCTATGTTTGACTTGATTGCTAACTGTAGTAGATTTTTTGAAGGATTTTGCTGTAAAGGTCTACTGACCAGAACTATGTAACAGTATCCAAATTGCAGTATCATATTATATGCAAGATCTTCAATATTTTTGTATAATGAAGAAAAATTTATCAATTCAAAATATGCAATAAAGTATTATTTGATATTTTCATACCATCCAAAGAAAATATAGTCTGTTCTGTAATCTTAAGCTCAAAATTCTCATTGGGGAGTGATGGATAATTGATCTTATCCATTTTTTGAACTTTAAGCATAAAATCCTTCCAAAATTCTACCACAATCAGTAAATTGGTAAAGACATAGTACAGTCAAAGATGGATTTAGCATTCGTACACTTTTAGCGTACGACGGATATAACGACTTCGTTGTTTCCGTCTTTATATAGAAAAGTGTCGCTAAATCCGTCGTCAAATTGGCGTTATATCCGTTGTGGCATTAAAAGTATACGAGTGCTATATCCGTCTTTGACTGTATTTGAAATATGTGTGAGAAATACTATAAATTTATATGGGCCTGGTTTAAAGAGTGATTTATAGCATATTTTAAACTTGGGCATGGTTATTCATTACCATTTTATATGTTTGCTCATCATTTGCTTTTGCTGCTTTCTTACACATTTATATTTTTTCCTGTATGGGTCATACTGTTAAATAAGCTAGATTCAATCTAAATTAAATCTAAATGCAAATTATTCTCTTTTGAAATCGGCTAACCTGGGTCATAGATTTGTAAAGTCTTTGCCCAATTTTATTTGGAAATGTAATCCATGTTTAACTGCAAAAGTATTTGTTGTTATTCAAATTCTCAAGTTATTGATTTGAATTAGTTTACTTTTCTCATTTGAAATTTAATTTTAGAATACGTACCTGAAAACACTATGTGATCCATGTACAGTGTCATTCATAATAAATTACACGGAATGTAAGGGAGCAAAAATTGAAATTTTCACTTCTGTAAAAAATCACCAAAATTTACTCACTTTCATTTTAGACCTAGGGCTAGCCCTTGAAAGAAAGTTTGGGTCAATTTAGGCAATTTACTTTTTTCCATATTATTCTCCCTATAAAACGTCAAACAAAATGTAAACAAGAATTCTGGAGCTTATTCTTTTATTGAAGATTTATTGGGAGAATAATATGAAAAAAGTGAATTGCCCAAATTGACTCAAACTTTGTTTCGTGGGCTAGCCCAAGGTCTAAAATGAAAGTGAGCAAATTTTGGGGACATTTTATAGAAGTAAAAATTTAAATTTTTTCTCCCTTACATTCCGTGTAATTTATTATGAACGACATTGTACATTCCATTCCCAAATTACGCTGGTTAAAATCTGATAAGTCTATGAAAAAATCAACATGGTCAAAAAATTGGACAAAAGTTTTCTTTTTTGCAACAACAGTTACTAGTCAATGTAATGGTTGCAAAAATACGGTCAAAGAAATGTGTGAATCTGATAAAAGGAATGGTTGAACAAGTGATTTAGTAATTAAAGATAAATTGTAATTTCTCACACATATTATTCTTAATTTATTTTGGATATTAATTTTCAATAATTTAAGTTTCAAAAAATATTGGATTATTTCTATATTTTAAGCAATAGAAAGGTATAACAGTATTGAGCTGTCAATAAATTCAGATGTAAAGGAATTGAAATCTTCTTTTAAAAATGAGTAACGGAAATATGAACAGAAGACAGCCTTATAGAATGCTGTAGGAAATTAATTTCAAATCTGATGGCATTCTCATGTCTGTATCAGGTAATATCAAGCAGTTTTGTTTGGATTTAATGCAAAAGTTTTGCAAAAATATCAAGTTAATAACGTTTCACCATTTGTACAACAAACATTACATAAAATATGAAACACTACTATTAGTTCCAGGGTCCTTAAGAAGAATTCAAAATTCTTAAATACACGTTTTCCACAATATAAATAATACAAATGGGGCACAACCTTTCATTTTATGCTGTAACTAATGTACAGTTTTTAAAGTGTTAATTGGAAACTTAGAAGGATACTGTCACAAGTAAATCATCAGCCCTTAAATCCCCTTACACTATGAATTAGAAAAATTTTCTTTTAGAGTCTGTTAGGGATAGAAAACCATTAATAGATCATATTGAAAATGAAGCGTGGTTAGCAATAATCATTAAAGTATTTAAATTCCTTGGAAATTATGTAAACCAATCATAATGAACATGGCAACACATTTTGATATTATAGGGAGTTAATTTCACATTTAACAATGTTTAATGCTATATTTGCTCACAATTAATGGTCATTGGTCATTATTATTATCAGGTGTAAATTATAAATTTTTACAATTTTTTAATTTTGTGAAATTTTACTCCAATGAAGAGATGAGAATATTTCCCTATCCACAAATTTTTACTGAGTATAGCTTTGCCCATTAATGTTACCAGATTTCTTCTAAGATTTATTTGGGGGAGATTAATTTACATCAAAATGTTTGAATAAAAGTATCTAAAGCCAATTTTAATGCTTTTCTTTTCATGGATTTGATTTTGGGTTTCTTCAAACAGCTGATGAACCTGATAGCAGCAAATCCAAAGGTACAATTAATAAATCATAATGGATGTGTTGTCTTGTAATTAGTAATTAATTACAATTTGGAAAAACTTTGTAGTTATGTCAGAAACAAATAACTGATTATTATTGTAATTTGAAGAATCAATAAATCAAAATAATTAACACAATATGCAATATGTTTCTTAATCCTTGAATGTCAATATATTCTTGACCATTGTATTTGGGCAATTATTTCCAGACCCTCAAAAGGTTTAAGTGAAATCTGTTTCGATGTCTTGTTATGTTTTTTCCTGACAGTCAGTTATTGTACTGAATATGAATATTTAATTATTACATGTTGCCTTTCAGTTACCTAAATCTTCAACTAACATATCCATTGTGTGCAAATTGGTTATTGTATGATCATTATTTATCAAACTTTGATTAAATCATCCAAGAAGTCTGTTTGTATATTGATGGGCTCAGTTATCCTGGGATGCATAAAATAAGATCTACTTTGAATTTCTCATTACCAACATCACGGATACATGTTCATTGTCCACTTTGTCCATTTTGTCCCAAATAAAATGTTTCTGTATTTATTTCTAACTTTTGAAACTAACATGAGTCTTGTTTTCATTCCTTTTATGCATAAGAAGATGTATCAAATCCCCCATTACAAATACCTGCATAACAATTTGAATAGTACAAATTTTGGCAATCTTTGTCATTTTTACTAAACAATACTTTCTGATTATTTTAAACTGATGAACCAGTTGAAGGATATTCTTACTCTGGGAATTAATTCCCTTTGTCAACTTTGAAGACTGTTTGATAAATATATTACCACATTGGTGTAACAAAGACAACTGCATCTGTATACATTGCAAAAAATTTATTCTGTATAAGATATAAAATACTCAACATAATTTCCATATTCCTAAAAATTGGAATTGTAAAGAACAATAGAAAAAAATTTGCAATGCAGTTGTTAAAATGTCAACAAAAAATTGATACATCTCATTCATAATATTCTACATGCACCAGTCATGCTTGAAACATATTTCAAAACATTTGGTACCAGTATATTGTTTCGCATTATGTTTCAAGCATGACTGTTGCACATCAAAATATTTCATAATTTACATTAAACATATGAAAAGACACTTCAAAGATGAGTTTTACCTACATTTTTTGGTATTGCTTCTATGTAATACTCTCACAGATAATTTCAATATCATAACATATTGGTACAGATCTATTCAACAATGAAACAACCATAGTTCCTTATCCCATTATTCAATCATAATTAACTTGTCCTTGTCATTTAACCATTAGCTTCTTTCTTTTTGTTTTTAATCATTTTATTATCCAGATTTTTTATCTTAGATACTTTAGGTTACGTTTAAACCTTTAAATAATTCATTAAATACTCTAGTAAAGAAACAATTTTTAATAATAAAGCCTATTCAAATGACCATTTTTAGTTAAAAGCTTTTTTTATATTTTTTCTTCCTCTGTTGAAAATTTTAATCTTACCATCATGTTTCACAAATCTTAAGGTAAGATAAAATGATAATTTTTGTTCATTCTAAATTTTTCAACAGAGGGAGCTTCTTAAGCGTTTGCTAGATGGCGGCTTACTGCTTTATCATGTATCATTTTCTCACAATGTAGGTCATTGTAAAGTTTCTTTCAAACTCTATTTCAAAGATATTCTTTTTTGAACTAGAGTGATAATATAGGACATAATTCTAGTTCACAGTTTTTAATTACAAGTCTATCCACTTGAAGTTGGCTTTATACAGAATAAATGTTTAATGTGTTATCTCAAATGGTCAATTCAAGCAGATAGATTTGTATTTTTTTAATACTTTAGATCTTGCTAGATGGTACCTACCATGTATATCTAGCCCTGAGCTCAAATCAGTCAATGTTTAATTTTGGGCATTTGAGCATAGATCTTACTTACCCCAAGTAGGTCCAGTTTAGCTTGACCTTTAGTACTAATTTATTTTTACTATTTCTATGACAATTTGTTCATCTGTCTAATTTTTTCTAATTTCAGCTTTGAAACATTCCCCAAGTAAAAAGAGTAAGCGTGAATCATTGAAGAAGATAATTGAGAATCGGTCTGCTGCAGCAGCTGTTTCTGCAGCAGCTGCATCTTCATCTGATGGTGAGACAACTACAACTACAGCTGCTGTATCCAGTGGTGCTGCTGCTGCATCTTCTAGTCAAGCTAATGGTCAAGGTATGTTTTCTTTCAATTTTTTAATCTTTGGGAGTTTTAAATATTTGTACTGTACATGGTGAAATGGGATCTTTATTTCTTACCTTGCAGTCTCCAAGAAGCCATTTCTGTGCAATGACATTTTCAAAAAAGTGTTTAGAAAATTTTATTGGTAACATTTTTACATGGAAGGGTTAAAATTTGAATTTGAATCTAAAGAAATGGTTCCTACAAAAGTTCAAATTGTAGAAGTTTACATAGTATTTATGAGAAACTACCCTGCAATTTAATTTCAGGTTTTAATATTTTGATTTGACTTAATCACTCCTTTAAGGTAGTTTATGTCCCTTGAGATAAAATATTTAAAAGAAAGATTTTTGGAGCATTGTTTAAAGCAGTTAGGTTTATTAATTAAATGGGAATAAGTAAGAGCATGCATATAAATTGTTAATGTAAAAATATGGGAAAATCTCTGCACTTGTGGTTGTATGCTTTTTCTCAAACTGTGGTCTGTATGACTTCACTCTATTTCAGATAAATCCTTACACCGTAAGAAATCCTTGTCTCCCCCACCTCCCCATTCTCAAAATACCCCCACAACAACAGCAACATCCACAACTTCTTCATCCACAAATCCAATTAGGAGTAGTGGCGTAAATTGTGGTGCTGCTTCAGCAGAATCTAGTTACAGCACAAGTGGCGTTGGATCATCCATATCCGGAGCTACTTCAATAACTAGCAGTAATACGGGTCATGTGGGAGGAGGTGCAAGTACGACTACATCTGCACTAATTTCCAGTGGTTACAGTGGTGCATCATTTGATAAAGCTGATGTTACCACCTCTGCCTCCTCCTCCTCCTCACATCCACCCTTAAAACACCAAGAAACCTTAAATCTGCCTGCTGTCTTGTGGGATCGACCTGCCGGTTCCCGTACCCGTGTCCCCCCACCTGTCCCACCCCGGTCCCCTAAACGCCCCTCTGGTCCCGATGACTCCCCCACTTCAGCATTTCACTCAGCCGCTGCTGTTGTAGCTTCTGCATTTGCTTCTTCGACGGGATTGCAGCATAACTATTCTTCTTCCACTTCAAGCTCTGTTGCTGCACATTATTCCTCATCATCTTCTTCATCAGCTACACGTAGTGGAGGTGGGAAAGTGTTTCAATGTTTCTTTCATGTTTTAAACAGTCTAGTTGGACAGACTGCATTGTTTTCCTCTCTAAATTTACTTTTTCTTCAATTATTTTGATCTCATTTCTTGCAATTATCTCTGTAATTGTCAAAGAACAATTTTCTCCTTTCTTTTATTTGGAACAATTGGTGTTAAGTGGAATTTTGTAGGCAAATAATGCTTCTGAATGTTTATTAAACCTCAAATTAAAATAATGAAACTTAAAAATTATATTTTTGTTTCTTCAATTTTTGTGTTTGGATTCAAAGAAAAATTTAAGACCAATTTAATTTTAGAAATATTTAAGATTTTTTTAGAGGAAAAGTTTGAACTGAAATGTCCTTTATAACAGGGAAGGTACGACAGTCGAGCTTGTAACATTTGTTATGTGTAACTTTTTTGTTGTGAGCAACATATGTTTTGCATCTGCATGTAGTGTCATGACTTCCTCTGAGGAAGCGGTGCACTCAAGAATTTAAATTTGAAACTGCGTCCGCAAACAAAAATTTAACACAACAAAAATGTTACACGTAACAAATGTTGCATGTAACAAATGTTACACATAACAAATGTTATGCGTAACATTAGAGATGATCATTAACTTTCCGTACACCCCTGTTTTTTATAAGCATAAAATGCAAAAGTTGTCCCACACTACTCAACACCTCATATCTTTTGGATACTCCCTTTCTGAATCTACATACAAAATTTCATCTCAAAATTCAAGAAAATGACCATGCACAAGCATTTTGAATGAGTGAAATCCTTCAGGCTAGCCAGGCCAAATGTCAAAAATTAAAAGTGCTTGTGCGTGCTCAATTTTCAAGATAAACCAAAAATTCAAACTGCATTACTAATCATTTTTAATATATTTTGATATATGTTCTGTTCAGCAAAATCAAATTTTATGATCGCCCCTAGTAACATCACAAATGTTACGAGCTTGACTGTCACACCTAAAGTTAGTAACTTGGAGGAATCATAAGTCATTCCCAAGTTTGATTTCACTCACTTTCATTAATGTAATAAAAAATTGAGATCTTACATAACTATTTCCACCCTCTTAGACTTGATTTTTGCTTATTCCATTCATTATTTTGTACAGCTTTGTTGGTTGTAAATGTGCATTCCTTAATCCTTATTTTTTAATATCTTTTATTGATGGTTGAAACACCTTGATTTCCATTTTGTTACTTTAGATTTCATTGTTATTGAGTTGCCTCACCAGCGCATAAGAAAGCTTGTATATTTCAATGAAAGACTCGACTCCAAACATGAAAATTGTCATGGTCAGTATTTAGGACTAGCCTGTATTTTGTTTGATTAGGTTTGTTTCGGTTATTTTTATTCCTAATTTGTTATACAATTTTTGTCCATAGTGGACATTAGAGAATGCATGATTTTATCTTTTGAATATTACTTGATAATGAGACTGATTTCCTTAATATAGATTAGTTTTTTATTTAATTAGATGTGCATTTAATTTTGTTGTGAATATGGTTCTTCTTTTGCCCAAGGAACTATCATAATTCAGTATTAATTTTCATTTATGTTTTCAGCAGTATCATTAATCATTAATTTTAAGCATCATTTTCATATCATAATGACTGTAAATGTAAGTGATGGCTATGATAATAGTTTTTATTGGGATTAGTTTGTTGCTTTCCTACTTTGCCCTATTTGACAATTTCTCTCAACACACTGAGTTTAATTTTGCCTCCCTTTGCTCTTTTCAGGTGTTGGTCAACCCTTACATCATCGACCTGATTTATCTGGACATTCCTCAGCAAGACATCGACATTCCAGTAGAAAACACAGTGGCAGCACAGGAGATGCGGTTAGGTAAATGGTCTTTTCAAAACAGAATTTTTTGGGGGCAAAGAATGGTCTCTCTATGCATGTAATTATTAATGACAGTTGAGTCCACAATGAGAGAGATTTTTGGATGCTATCTCTTAAATCGTGGACTCAAACATTTAGATTAGTGCAACTTTCCAAGAAACTTGCCAATACTATTTATTTGAAGTGCAGTGTAAAAACCTCAAATCACATTTTCATCATATAAATCTTCCTTAAATTATTACATTTAAATATAAATTTATTGTAAGTACAGTATAGCATTTATTTGTAGAAATTGTGCATCGAATGTTGAAATTGTGCACAGAAAAAATGCTAGTTATTCAGGCTACAGAGATAATAAAAATTTAAAATTTCATGATTCTTGTACATTGATATGAAAAGAATTATGTGTGATTGTGAAATTAATGGCAATATCATTTTATATATCAATTTTGCAAACCTAAAGTTTGCAACATTTTTTCTCGTATGGTAATAAGGTTTAACATAATAGAGTCTGTTGCAAAATCCTAAAATAAGAGTGCCATAATCTCTTTAAATTTAAGTAATAAATTCTTCTCCAATATCCAATATTCAGTTATCCTCAAAGGCAGACAGAGGTGAAATTTTTATTGGCTAATTTTACGCAAATAGAGACTGATCGGAAAAATTATGGGCTGACTAAATCGAAAATCTCTCATTCAAAACTGCTTCAAAATTCAAAAGTAAGGGGTGTTTCAGAAACCTAAAAATTAAGCTTTTTAAAACACTCCTATTTTTTTAATTTTGAAGAAAATTTGTATTAGAAAATCACAGAAACATTCAGATGGTCAATATCTAAAAAAACGTAATTTTGCAGAAATCACCTTTATCCAAAATCTGACCATATTAATAAAAATTCAATCATCTAGTACTGAAATGAATCAAAATTCAAAAGTAAGGATAGTTTTGAAAAGTTAAAATTTACTCCTTTCCAAAAAAACCTTAGTTTTGAATCTTGATCAAGTTTTGCATCAGAAAATCACAAAAACATTCAGATGGTTAATTTTAAGATGACTTCTAAAACAGTCTGATCTTTTAGAAGGTTGATATTTTGGGCAAAAATTGACAAATTTCTGTTTCCAAAACAAGAATTTAAATTTGCGCATTTAGACAGAAAAAGTGTTGCTAAACAGAGGGATTTGAATTTTCCGCAAAACTTAATCCTTTCTCTAATTATGAACAAAAATTGAAAGTGTTATGCCACCCACCATCATATTTGAATCTGAAATTTGGGAAATCTTTCAAAAAAAATCAGAAACATGTAAAATTATTGAGAATGGTCATTTTACAGCTCTCTACACAAAATCTGCCAATAGAAAATTTTAGACCAGTCGCCCTTCAAGTGTTCTATATCAATTTTTTCAGATGCTTTTTTGGATGTGTTGATCAATTAATTAATTCAGTCTTTGCTTCTTTCTCTTCCAGTGTAAGTGACATCCACTTAGAATCTAAATATGGTGATACTTCTGGAGCCCAGCACGGCACTCCCTCTCGCCTCTCAGTTGGAACAGGCGGTTGGAACACTCCCACGCCTACATGGACAGAGGGCACCCCCTCCTACACTGAATCCACATGTTCAGGAGATCTCGTGGGTCAGTCACTTAATGAATTGAACACGGATGTATGTAATTTTTGTGCGGTGCTGCACTGTCCTCTATCTAATCTCTCTTTTTTCCTACTTCCTTTTCACAAGTCTATATTGTTGAACACAATTGAGACATTCCAATGGAATATTATGCTTTGGAAAAGACAATTTAAAAGTAAGATTTAGAATTTTGCATTAAAAATATCTTCATTTTACACTCTTTGATCCAAAAAATCTCGCTCCTTAAAAAATTGAAATTTCAAATGTCTCATCCCAGAACTAGAGTGGAAAAAGTACCCCAGCCAGACTATGGGATGTCAACTGATTTGGTACCAAGCTCCTATATTCTGGTTGTGGTACTTTAATCCACTTATATTCTGGGATGAGTTGTTTTAGTCATATTTTAGCGAGATTCTTTAAAACAAGGGGTGTTTACTTCATAGAATGAAAATTCTGTGACTTTTTTACCATAATTTTGCAATTTGATGTAATTATAAAGTCTAAATGTTGCACTTATGTACAAAATATGTTGTTTAAGACTCAAGATCCATTGGAATGTCACAATCAAAATCTTAGTAAATTTTAGAAACTGAAAAATAGCTTAGAATGTATTTTTTTCTTCTATTGACCCATAGGGCTAAATGTGTTGGAGACTTTTATTTTCAGACTATCAGTTTAGTTGGTTATCAGGAAATTTCCCTCACACACTTGCAATTTCTTACATTACAAATTTTTGTTAACTGAAAATGGGGTCTCAATCTGGTGACGTAAAGCATGTTGATAGTAAGGCTATATATTAATTATAATTTTTGAGGTTCGGGCTTAGAGCTAGATGTGAAAATGAGTAATATTGAATTGTGGGCAATATAAGAACTGATACAGTACATTAAAAGATAAAACAAATACATTTTTTATGTAATAGCAAGGAATATTTACACCAAATTTTAGGTGCCAAAAAATTAATTTATGTTGTAAAAGTGGCTTTATTTCATTTAAAGGGGTGTTCAACAATATTGTCTTTGCAAGCATCTTTCTATTGTTGGATTAAATGTATGAGAGCTCAAAAGTAAATGTTTCAATTCAAAGTAGTCAGGAAAAACAAGTAATAAAGAACATTTTTAAAAATTTTAATCAACTTATCATTTAAATTCTTCAAGAGTTATAAACAAACACTCTCTAGGAGATTATTCTACTTTATAGTTCAATGAAGGGTAATTAATTTTTGAAAATGAAGTGTGGTATTTTTCAGATTTGTACTATGAGTCTAATTTTTGTTTAGAATTAAGCCTGTAAAAACACAACAATGAAAAATCGATTTCCTCAAATTCAACCCCAAACACCCTAGTTGTTTTTCATATGCCAAAAGATCACCTTGTAATTAAATGGAATTTCATTTTTTGTTATAATAGGTTCATGAAAGCTACGTTGTCCATAGAAGCAATTTGTACTTTTTGTGTCATTTTACTACATAACAAGAGGGAGCTTTCATGAACCCATGAAATCAAAAAATAGAATTGTATTTAATTACACGGTGAACTTTTGGTACATGAAAGAGAATATAGGGCCTGTTAGGAAAATTCAAGACACTTCAACTTTTTTTACATCCTTATTAGAATTCAATGTAATTAATACATTAGTTCAAATCTTGCTTTGGAGTCAAACTTTTGAGCTTTCCTTATTTAACCAATTATACTTCCTGTGTGTATCTGGTATATGTTTTGGTACTTTTCATTTGCAAAATATTTTGATTACTAACTTTTAACAGGAACAGTTAGTGTTACTTTTCTGCTCAGCTATAAACCACTACACACTCTTCATAAAGTGCTCTAAACTAAAATAATTGAACATTTTGAGTAACATATAACATTGTTCGAGGATTTTTGATAATGTTTTATATCTTTTGAATTCAAAATATCTAAGAAGAACTGTCCAGAAATGTTATGGCATCAACCAATGCATTACACAAATATCTTTATAAAGAATAGTTAGAGAAAGAATAAAATACATTGAAGAATTTATTTCTATCACTATTTCTAAGTGTAGCCAATTTATATGCAAAATGGAAAATTGCAGTTTGTGCTCTTTATAGATTATCTCCCAATATATTTTTGAAAGAATTATTCAAAAACATGGAATTCTTTCCATTTCAGGATATATGAGGTGTTCTATTGGAATAAAAAAAATAAAACTATTACAATATACTGAGAAAATGGCATTTTCAGTTTTCCATTATTTGGTAATTTCATTGAAAATGCTATACTAAACCTCAATTTCCGCATAGAGGAAAAGAGGTAATTGAGAAATTATTTTTGCACACAAAAGATAATTTTTGACTTAAATTGAAATTTGTAAGCCCCCAAAATAACGGTTTTTGATAATTTCAAAAGTCCGATGGGACACCTCATATAATCATTTTGTTTTTTGAATTAAAGTCAAGTTTAGAGCATTTTAAGACAAGTGTGCACCAACCAGTATGGCCTCAGGAACCTTTACAAAGAGCTCCTTAAATTACCATCCATTCCTCTCAGTCCCAACTCCCTTTTCATTATTCTCTCTATTTCTTTTGTTTTCTCCAAAGGTACTGCTTCCAAAATATGAGACAATTGTTTAATGGTGAGGACTCACTTTGGTTTTCTTCTTCTATCATGTGGCTTTTGCTTCTATATTTTGTCTGAATGTAATTGTGTGTGTTAATTTTTAAGATGTCATTGGAAAATTCATTTATAGTTGTTTTGGTGTTAAGTGTGTACTTTTCCTTTTGAACAGGACAGAAAATTTAAATAGGAAAACCTCAAACTTTCCGAGACATCATGGTCATATTATATCTTGTGATGAATATTGTTATAGTTGTAAAAATTATACTGGGGAAAGATGTAAGACTTGAATTAATTTTGCATAAAAAATTATTTGGTAAAAATTACAGTAATTTTGGAAAAGTAAAGCTGTTACCTTTCCAATGATTTGTGATACTGTATAGCTATACTGTGGAATTAATGACTGTTTTCCTAGAACATAGCTGCCTTACTAAAAATTTTTGTGGAGCATTTTGCTCTTTACAATGAACTTACATACAAATACAAAATTGAAAGTGAAACAATATAATTCATTCCATATACTTTTGTGAATAATTATGGCTTATTCAAATTTTCTATATTTTGGGGATGCTTTTTAAATCAATTGTATGATTTCAATTGGGGAGAAAAACTTTATTTAATGCTCTTATTGAAACTCATTTAGGTACTTAACAAGTTGAACATATATGTCTAATCTCCAATGACTTTCAGAAGCGTATACAATGGAAGTTCATAGCTTACACACCTGAAAGTCTTTGGAGAATGCACATATTGATAATTGTCACAAATGTTTCTTATTAATTCAATGTTTTTTGGAAACAGTGAGTAATTCATTAAAATTATGAAATTATTATTAGTAAATTGCAACTAACAGAATTTTGAAACTTCAAATCTTGTCATTGCAGAAATATTGATCTTGATATTGATTTCATAAAAGAATAAACTTACATTGTATATTGGAAGTAAATTTTCATATTAATAACATTTCATTTAGGGCATAAATCTGATAATCTCAGGAAAATAGTGGTGTTTTATACCTTGAATTGTCTACAATACTTGAAGCTAATAATTGTAGTCTTGAAATATGCATGAATTTATTTATAATTGTCTCATATAACTTTTCTGAAATTGCATTAATGAAATTGGCTTTCTCCCCTACCCCTTGTATGCATGTACAACTAGCAAAATGAATAGAAATTTTTATGATGCATTTCATGTAGAAATTCTAGTGCGTTTATTTCATCTTGTTCATATTTAAAGTGAGTGTGATATAGTAAATGAGTTTCCTTCTTTGCTATAAACTTTACTAATCTCCTTATGATTACCACTTATTCCTACAAAGTAAGATCATCAGTCTGTTCAATTTTTAGTGGATAAAGTGGTATGTATTGGATGGGCATTTATTTCAGAATTAAATGAATGTCACTAAACTTCCATTAAGTGATTTTTTCAAAACTTGTATTTGGCGAAGAAAATCTGATTTGGATTTTCATTGCTTCATGTAAGTTACTCAAGAATTTGGAGATCTATGATTTACTATAAAAATTTGAAAACATAGCCTTTCAGTTAAATATACAACATGACACAGGATGAATTCACTTTGGAAGGCCTAAAGCGTAATGCTACGCAGCAATGCAGCTGATAGCGGTATGCTCCAGGGTTTCCAAAGCTAATTTATCATGGGTCATACTGTACATATATAAACAGAAATAATTATTCCTGAAATCATTTTAAAATGATTTAATGTGAGTTAAGATACAAATCATAACAATTTGGAAGATAAACCATTATTGAGAAAATTTCATCCCAATCATCTGGAATAGATGCCTGTTTCCTTCCTCCATCTGTGTCGTGTTTTAACCTTCTGAGTGGGAAAAAGCACCGTATAAAATTGATACCATCAAACATTACCACCATTGCATGCTAGTTTCATGGCATTCAATGTCAAGTTTTTGACAATAAACTTTGCCAAACACGCTATTAACATTTTGGAGAAATTCTTTGAAAAGAAACTGAAGAAGTAATATGATGATACAGATACACAAAGACTACTACTACACACAAAAGCTTTCAAACCTTTAAGATCCTTATAGTAATTCTTTAATATGTAGTTTTCTTTTCTCCTTTGTATTGTAGAAAATTTCCTGATTTTAAAGGTTTGATTGCCTTAACACTCAATTTTGGTCAAAGTTGTTTGTGATTCCAAACAGTTTTTAGGTTTTTTTGCTTGAGAGTGAGTGGTTAAAGCCAATTGCTAATCTGATTAACTATTTGAAGTACATAATTAAAATATTACCATTAATAAAGCATATTTCAGTTAATCATAAAACTGATATCTCATATGAAACTGATTCAAAATTCAAAACTAAGGATGTTTTAGAATGCCAAAAAATATCAGCATTGAAAAATGCTAATTTTGATTTTATTGCAACTTACTTCAACATACAGGGTAAATCTTCTGTCTCTCAATATTCATCTCATTTTTGTATAATTTTCTCATAGAAAGCTACTTCATAGTAAAAGAAATTGAAAAGTCACCATTTAATGAACTTAAACTTAAATCACAAACAACTTAGACTATGTTACAGATGATAAATTTGTTACTTAATTTCTATTATCAACTTTTTTCAGGAAACACTCCAATTAGAAGTTTAGGAACTAGTAAGGATAGTGTTCCGGAACGTATTTTGGAAGAGCCTCGTGATGTGACAGATAATGATGGACCGTGTTATCAAGAGACTGAAATGGTAAGGGACTAGCTGCAGCTCATTCTACTACAAAAACGCCATTCTACATCATCTTCCAAATAAATATCAACAAACCTGTCCAGTGTCCCTTTGTCCAAAATTAGGGCAGTAGAAAATTTCAGTTTTAAGTATTTTTAATATCAACATATCAACACCATCAACAAAGATCTTTGTATGCCAATTTTATTGACAATCTGATCTACTGCAGCTTATCATTCTACTAAGGTCGGTCATACAAATTAAATTCCTCTTGCAGCAGACTATTTAAGTTTAATGGTTGCCAAAAACCTCAAAACTTTTTGAAAAATTGAAATTGGTTTTGAATTGACCTATTGCAAAGCTTCTAAAGTTTCCATGCAGCCATGCTCTGCCAATGCTGCCACTGTTCATGGAGGCAGCATTGGCAGGCTGGGGCTGCAGTGATGCTTGCAATACTTCAGTCTTAAATATTTTTAGAAGAAATTTGTTTTAATGATGTTTTTATTCAACATTAATTAAAATTTTATTGCTGCCATTAGAATTATTCACAAAAACATCTTGTATGACCCGCCCTAATTCTACATCAATTTTGAGGTTAATATTTAAAATCCTGTCTATTTGTCTAATTTAGTATTTCAAAGTTTTTGTATCTATCCAAAAATTACTGTCATCACCTGTTTTTATTCCATGTTTCTAATAGGTTTTGACAAGTACCACAAACAAGAAGGAGATTTCTAAAAATAGTTATTCTTTAGTCCTTTTAATAGGGTGTAACACAAAGTTCCAGAATCGATCGGTGTGGTTTTTATTTATCAGATTATATTTTTGTAAGTCCAAAACGATCATTTTTTCGAAAAAAAAAATTTTAAAATTTATACCTCCAAACAGGCCACAGAAGTTAATTAGCCATTTAGCCTTAATTTACAATCTGTCCAGAAGAAGTAATGATAAACTTGACAAAAATGGGGACAATATCTATTGTATGTTGGAAAATTAATGGTACTTTTACTATTTTATTCAATAATAATCATTATTTGAAATCAAAACAATCTTTTTTCTCATGCATAAGTCACTAGCATTGATCACTTCCTTTGGTCATTGATGGAAAATTTGAAATTTTAGGTTAAACACCATCAAATTTGTATTGCCTGTTGGGAGGTCTAAATTTCAAAATTTAAAAAAAAAATATTGTTTCTGACTTCTAAAAGTATAATCTGAAAAATAAAACCCACACTGATTGATTTTGGAACTTTGTGTTACACCTTACTTTTAATAGTCATCGCACTTTTTCCATAATGTGTTAGGAAGTTGGAGAAAACTTGAGATAAAATTAGGGGATTTTCGTAGTCTTTCCATTTGGTTACTTTCAATGAAACTGATTTCTTTTTTCACATCATGACAATAAATATATGGCCATATACATTTATATCGGTGGCTTAACTAATTGCATGTCTTCTTCAAGCAAGTGTTATATGTTTTGATATTGATTACACACTTAATGAATAAACTGTTTCATTAAAATTACATACACAGTCAAAGACAGATATAGTGTCATACTTTTGTATCATCACGATGGATAGAGCAGCACTGTTATAGCCGTTATTCACTGCATAATGATGGATATACAACTTCACTTTATCTGTAATTTTTTCTTCTTGTAAATTTTGAAATAGCTTATTTAGATCTTTACTCTATATTGTGCCAAAAAGATCAAAAACCTGTTCCAAGGTAGCATAAAATTTGAATTACAATGGGATGCTCACTTAGCCTGTCCTGTGGTATACTTTCAATGGAACAGTTTGATGTTTTTTCTCACTAATCTGTCTCTACCTTTCTATTCTTTCCTCTTTCCAGTGAAAACTTAAAAGGCGATTTTCTTCCATACCTACATCGAACTTTGAAAAAAAGAACTTCAGTCACTCTAATCCTTGTTCTAACATCATTGGTGTCTGTACAAAAAGATCAGTCTATGTGGTTGCTTGATTCTTCAGAATATTTCCATGGCATTGACGTATTAATTAAAAGGGGCTATTGCATCCACACAGACTGATCAAATGACTACAACCTCAGTTTTCTTAAAATTGGTGCTGTCATCATACTTTATAAGAATTGGAGTATGATAGGGATTCTATATACAAATTCAATTTTAATACAATTCATGCAATATTCAATTTCCAGAATTAATAAATCCCTAAAATTTTACCTCATTGAAAACATTGATTTTTTCAAAAACCTTTACTTCTATTATCCATATCTTAATTCAGAATTCCTCAAAAATTTCTGTCCCTAAGAATTTTTTGACTGCATCAACTTTGAAAGACCTGAGATGAATTACTAACATTTCAGTTTTTCATCTGGTTACAGCTGTAAAGTATTTCAAAATCAAAGACATTGTTTTTGCCTTTGGCATTTAAATTAATCTACAATGTCTCACAGATATTGAATGCTTTACAAAATCAGATGTGGGATATTGTATTCTGTCAATTTACACATTCTTGTTATATGGAAACTCTAGTTCAAGATATGAAAGGTTGATCATTAAATGAAATAGTACAATACCTAACAGTGACTCTTATCTTACAGATTAGCAACTTAAAATTTGTTTGTTTCAAAATTTGTAATTTTTTTGCTACAAACCTGGGCTTACTTTTAAACTCTGTAAAGTGTATTTTTATTGTTGTACTTTTAGTCAAAAAGTTTCAATTGGCATATTGAGCAGGTGTTGAAAAATCATTTTCAAAACAAATATTTAAATGAAACATGAATGGTGAAAACTGCTTATTCAAAATGTTCTAAGTGCAGTTATAATTAGTTTTTTTTATTTTTATTTCATTAATACATGAATATAAAGATATTCAGTACTACCTTTTATACTTTGAACAAGTTTTTCCATAAATTTTATTTTACACGTGTTGTAACGTCGTAAATTCTATCCACTTCCGTATATTATAACAAGTCACCTAACTTGTCAGCAAAGCCTACTTTCCCCATTTTCTACAGATAATAACAATTGCTTTGTAAAAGTAAACAATACATTAATAATACTGACATTATGAAAAAGAATTTTTAGGTGCTGTTCCTATCCTATTAAATCTAGTTATGACACTACAAAATTTTCTCCAAAATGGCTGATACATATTTCATATTACTTAAAAAATCCTGAGCTTTCATTCTCAAAACTTAAATTGAAATTTACCTTAAGTAAAGTGCAAAAAATATTTCAATAAATTATATATATGGTATAACAGGTACTACTCTGTTTAACAAAACTGGCTAGACATGTAAATCATTTTAAAGAATAGTTTATTTTTATCTTTCATTTTCTCCCACATCTCTTCAAGAAACAGAAAAATGAGGATGGCCAATTACCATATACAATTGAATTTAAAATTTAAGGTACATGCTTTGATGAATTTAAAATTCATGATTCATACTGTTACCAAGAATTGGTTGTGTAAAAGTCAGTTTGTTGATGGATATTATTTCTGATAAGTTGTTTTGTCATGGTAAATTTCAATTATAGTAGAAGAATTTGACTGCTAATATTGTATTGATGATAGTTGAAAATAAGCATTTTCCTATCTTACTTCTTTAAAATATATGGAAATAAATTTTCCACTTTCTATAAAACATTTAGCATTTTGTCTACTATGGTTTATAATTCCTTAAATACAGCTTCTATATTAAGGTACAATTAAGAATTCAATTACAATTTATAGGTCGTTTCTTAAAATTTTCAAAAATTCTGGCTACCAGCTCATTTTAAAGATTTGTTTGCCCCGATTCCAAATCCGGTCTTATTTTTTCATTGTCATGTTATTTAAGGACCAGCTACCAGCCCATTAATTTTACTACATAAAATTTGCCCTTATTAAGTGAAAGAAAACCTGTACTGTAGAAAATTTTAAATCTTGGTAGCCTGGTACATGTATGAAGTGAGTTGGAAAAAATAAGATCAGATTTGGAATCAGGATGAAAAAATCTTTAAAATTAGCTGGTAGCCAGAATTTCTGAGGACAATTTTTTTTTATGAAACATCATTCTTTGAATATTATATGGAAACATATCGAAGTAATTAACAATTTTTAGCTCATTATATAGCTAGAATATTACATTAGTGGTCTTTGAAATTGCAGTTTTATGAGTTAATTCAACTTTGATAGTAAATGTAGTTTCCCTTGAAATAAGGTTACTCGTTGTTCAATATTATAAATCAAATTTCATTCAAACATGGTTTCAAATATTTTACTGCATATCTTTTAAAGTACTTTTAAGATTTTAGAGTTCTACCTGCATAGTTGTGCATAAAATTACATTTAAGTTATTAGAGGAGTGTTTGATGGTAAAGGATAATGGAAAGTTTTGAGCAAATTCGCTTTTTCAATTTATGTCCATATATGGATGGATTCAATCATATGCATTTATTGCTAATGCATGATTTACAAACTGCTTTGAAATCTTAAAATCAATCAATTCTTAACAATGGAATAATGGCTATTAATATTTTCAATTTCAGAATGCAATTCTGCTTTTACAAACCTTTCAAGGAAGCAAATAAAATGTACATCATGACAGAAATTATTTCTCAACAGATTATTAAATTTTAGGGGAGCAAAAAATATTTCAAGTTTTAAACATTTATGAATATGATTTTATAAACTATAGTTACATTATTACTCATTTTCAAATGATCTATGCATTCTTATTCTTTATGAAAAATGAAGCGGAGGCTCTTTTATGGATCGTACAACTGGAGTGTCCCAACGGAGATTTGATAACATTACAAATTTTATTGTTTTGAAAGCTTACAATTTTTAGCTAATGTGATTCACATCTGCTTAAAACATGTTAAATTCGACAGAACCTACAAGAAGTAATTTTTTAGTACACACATTCAGTAAGATAACAACATATTTCTCAAGATTTTCAATAGGATATAGGAAATTGTCAAATTTGATAAAAAATTCGGTCCATCCATGGGGGGGGGGGGGATTTTAGTCAAATAGCATCGAAAAATTTAGGGCTGCAAAGTAATTTGGATTCGAGTCCGATTCAAATTCAGATTCGGATTCGAATCTGAAGTAAGTACATAAGTACATAATTTCCCGGAATTTGTATTTTGAGTCCGAATCGCATTCGAATCTGGCCATGGATTCGAATATGAAGCAGATTTGAATCTGAATTAGATTCGAATCCAAATTACTTTGCAGGCCTTAGAAACCAAATTTTTCTGAATCTTAGAACTTTACACCCATACAGATAATAAATGTTAATATGCTTTTTCTTATTTCAGGATGGGAATTCTACAGTGGTTAGTGTGGCCTCCAAGAAGGCCTATGGAAGTTCTCACAATGAAAGATTTTATGAAGAATATGAATATGAGAAGAAGTTGAAGAAGAGGAGAGCCAGATTGGTAACTGCAGCCGAGGAAGCATTCACACATATCAAAAGAATGAGGGAAAACCAACTTGGTAAGGATAATATTTTTTTAACTTTTAGTAATTTTTACCTCCCTTTTTTAGCAGTTTTTCCATCTTAAAGAGCAAAATTAAAAATATGATAAGAATGTTTTAAGTATGCTTATGGAAAAGAGTCAGTATCTTTGTTAATAGCTTCGATAAAAGGGCTCAAAATTTAATCTCATTTGAAAAAAGGTAATTTCTGAAAACATAATCTTATACTAGGGTGTACCAAATTTTTCAGATTATTTCGGGAAGTGGCCTAAAATTTTTCTTTTGGTCCCCTAACATGAAAACAAGCTCAAAATCATACATGTTATTTATTGTTACCCCGAGGCAAC
>JAOWAT010111111.1:0-10406 GCA_028571025.1 Longipedia americana
ATGATTTCAACATTAACACACACCGACAAGCTAAATTGTTCTACGGAGATTTAAATTGCTTTCAATGAAAAATGAGAAAACATTCTTGGAGGAGAAAATATTAAATTTTACACTTAGTCAAGTACATTTCTGTAATGAATGTACTCTCTTGCTGCCACGAATGTTGGAAATATGCACATTTTTGGTGTTAATGAATAATATTAATAATGTCTGTTTTGAAATAAAAGTTTTGAACATTTTGAGAATTTGGGATCAATGGATCAATGGATCAATGTTCTTGTACGATATTTCTCCAAGGAAGTGTATCAAAACTGAATGAAGTGGTCACTAAATTCAAAACTTTTCTCTTTTGTGTTTTTGATCTCATTTTGATTTGGGAGCTTGTTTGGAGGGAAAAATTTTAAAATTTTTTAGAACTCAACAAATAAGATTGACACGAAATAAGCAAATCGTGAACCCTGCATGCAATGTGAACTACTCCGTCCTGTTGAACTTGCCAAAACAGACAATATATCAATCCTCTAATTGGCTAAGTTCAACTAGACGGAGCTGTAATATTAATAACAACGATAAATTGAAATTTGAACATGAATAGATTTTATTTAGATTCCATTTCTTCGATAGGTCACATCTGGGTAAAATTGTTCATTCGAAATTTTAATTAAGAAAGAAAATGTTTCCTGGCTGTTAAATACATTTTTCTTCACATTTTTGGCATTTCATGGGAATTTTTGTCTACATTCATTGTCGTTAAATTATCTGAATGCTAATTACTTATGCTCAGGGTAAACAATCTCAGAAAAAATGGTAAATATAATTTGACATGATTTTGCGATAGCATTATTTACCTTCAAAAATAATAAATTACTTATCTTTAAAAATATAAATGGCAAATCAAGTGTTTAATAGAAAATAAGGGTATAAATCAAAATGAAATGTTTTGTATGAAAAATAAACTTAAGAATCGTTTCTATATGCCCAAAGATCACCCTGTAGTCAAACAATTTATTTGTTTGCAAACAGCTAATGAAGCATTTATCTTCCCTTCAATTTATGAAGTAAAATGTCCCAAAAAAGTACATTTTACTCAATGTTCTATTTGAAAACAAGTTTGACTGCAGGGTGATCTTTTGGGATGGAGAAGAGAATATGGGTATAGAATTTAAACTCAGAATTTTCATTGCAGTGTTAATTTATTCCCCTAGCCTAGTGTAATATTGCTTGATCAAAAAATAACTAATGAAAATGAAAATGTGCAAATAAAATTATTTCAACACAAACCAAAGTAACAAATTCATCTTTAAAGATATGCTTCTCATTCAAGTAATATGTTTCAAAATCCCTACAATTCTATAAATAAATATGCATTGGGACTGGAACATAATTATTTCTTATGAAAGTGAGGTGGGTGGTAAAAATTGCAGGAAAACTACATACGTATCTAGAAAGATGTCAAAGCAATCAAGAAGAATTGTTACTTGAAACGAATATTTGAATGAGAACCAAAATCTTTAAAAGATATCAACAATTCACCCAATATTTTCTATGAAACAATTAATGGCACACTGATCTGAAATTGGGTCCCACTTGCTTTTGATACTTTGTGCAGATTAGATTTCAAAGTTTTAAACTTAAAAGCCTTTCTTTGCTTTGTTAAATAGTCTTCAAACTGAGTTTTAGAAAATTTCAAATGAGTTTTTCAAAGAAACTATTATTTAGATGAAGTTTTAAAAAACATCAAAATTGAGTGACTAAAACTCTTTAGCAAATAATCTTAAAGAAATAAATGTCACCCACTCAATTTCAAATTCAGTATGCCATTAACGTGTTCCAGTTCTAATATGCCTTGGCCTATCATCCCTTCCACCTCCTCGACTAAACGTCCTTCCACCCCCACCTCCAAACCTATCCTTGCCACCACCTCCTCCTTTAGGCCCCTCGTAACCGCCTCTTCTGTTCGACGGAAATCTTCTCTCTTGTGACCGGTCTCTGCTATCAAAGTCTCTCGCACCAGGCGACCAACCTCTATTCATCCTATCCCTCGGACCCCCACCTCCACCCCTTCCCCCTCCTCTATAACCCCCACCCCCTCTTGGCTTATCCATCCTTCCTCTTTCAACCGAACTTCTTTCGCCTCCTCTTCCTCTTCCTCCTCTTTCACCTCCAAAACCTCCCTGCTTCATATACACAGGCTCCTTGGTGGCCTCTCTGAACCCGACCATCGACCTCGAATGCTGAGCGGCCTCTCTCTGTGCAAACAGTTCCTTAGCCGCTTTCACTGACACTTTGTTGTAGCCCGTAGGCCCAGTGGGTTGTTGACCCTTGGCCTGCAGCATCAAGAAGTCATCCACGTGCAAAGAAGGAGGTCTTGAAGTATTGGGAGGTCTTGATCTGAAGGCATCCAATCGCTGACCCTGTCCATGAAACCTTTTAGTCCTTAATGAAATGGACCCTCCGGCCTTGAAGGTCGAAATCAAGTTCTTATTCTGCATGGCCTTCGTTTCCAGTGCAGACTTCTTTCCTTTCTTCTTCCTGTCAGTCTCCAGAGTCTTTTCATCACACACGAGCAACACTTCTTGAGTGATATCAAATTCCGGAATGTACTTTTCAGCAATTCCCACCAGGTCTTCAGTCTCATGATCGGCATTGGCGGAATCCATATCCTGATCGTCTGTCAGAGGTACGGAAAGCCAGAAGTCTACGGAAAGCCGATCTTCCACATTGTAACAGTTATCCGTGAAAAGTAGTCTTTCGTTGAATTGCGTCACGAGAGAATCTGGTGCAGAGATGTTGGGTTCATCGTAGCTCGGACTGGGGTCAGAAGGCTTCTTGAGTTGCTGAATAACAAATTCCAAAGGTTCTTTCACAGGCTCAAAATTGTCACTGCCATCAGCAATCTCTTTCACTTTGTTTTGCAGGAGTATTATCGGGTGTTCTTTTACACTGTCGTCTGTGCTTTCTTGTGGCCAAGAAACAAACTTTTTCAAATCACCGTTGGTGAGTGAAATTGTCCTTTGAGGTACATACGATTCATCTTCTGCCTCAGGAATGAACATGAGCAATTTGAAGAAGTCAAACATCATTGTCAGCACTGAAGCAAAATCGGCATTGTCTTTGTCAAATTCCTCAATTAGTATAGGTATCAATAAGGGAAATACTTCTGGTCTCAATTCCAAACAATTTTTGACCACTAGAAATCCAAAATTGTGTTCGAGCAAAAGCATGAATGTCCTTAGCACTGGGATGGAAGTTGTCCAATTTGAAGGGGGTCTGCCTTCAAGCAAGTGACTGAAGAGACCCATCAGCAAAGTTGTCAACTGATTTTGTCTTGGCAGGGAGTTTGACAATTTTGATTCATTTCCTGCAGCAGCAGGTGTTGCACTCTCAGTTGTTATTGCTGCTGCAGTGTTATAACCCGTCAAAGAAATTTCCTCATCACACAGCGATTGAATGATATTGGCAATGTATTCCTGTGCCTGTACATGATAGGATGAAGGGTCATTTTCAGTCATAATCTTGCTCAGAATACAGAAATTGTCTTTAAATTCGCCTCCATCTTCTTCATGACATTGCTGCAAATAAGCCGCTTTAATTGCAGGGTTAGTCACCATCCATGACATAAAGGAAAGAAGTTTGGCTGAATGAGCAGAGCCAAATAGGATATCCTCACTGGAACTGCCTTCAACACTTGCTTTGAAAGCAGACAAAATACTTTTCGAGACAATCAAAGCGATTGGTCCAGAAAGTTCTGCTAATTGGACACAAATTCTTTTCAGCATGCTTAGTATTCCGTGGCACGTACTGCCAGACATCACTGTAATCATTTCTGAAATTTTACCCTCCAATGGGTACAAATGTGCAGTCCAGAGCTTTCTGGCGTCTATGGCAGCACTGGCATCTTCTTGTTCATATTTGGAGTTGGTTTGTATTGGCGGAGGCAAGGGTAGAAGTTCAGAAAGTACTTTCAAACCGGAGACATAATTATGTGGTGCATACAAAGTGTGATCAATGATCTCTTGCAGTGCGTGTGTCCAAAGGCTGTTGACCACATTTTCATTGGCGATATCGAAAAACGGTTGAGTAAATGCAAGCAAAGTATCCACGATATTGACACACACTCTTTGACTGACTTCGAAACACAGGGAGGAAGTGGGAACGACTGTGGCCAGGTTGTAAGTCTTCAATAAAGTTGAAATGGGCCGAAAGTCTTTGAAACTGACATCGCGACACTTTATGATGAACTGCAACATCATTTTGAGTGTTTTGATAATGGGGTCAATCACGGCCATCAAAGTAAAGCCATTTTGCCCCACAAAAGTGGCTGTGTGCAAGTAAGGCTGTTCATGGTAGCCACAAATTTTGTTTAAAATTGACAAATAATGTTCAAATAATTCTGCCGAGTACATGGCAATAACTGCATTCTTGGTTTTAGCTCCAAAATCTTCATAAGTATCAACATCTTTCAAGAATGATTTCAGAATCCTGACTGCCGTTATGAGTTCATGAGACATTGGGCTGACGTTGTCGATGTTCTTCTTGACGATCTCACAGAGGTTTTTGATGCCGTCAAAAGTGAAATTGGAAGACTGCTCCACAGGCAAAAGCCACCCCTTCAACGTATGCAGTTTCGTGTTCTCAAAATCAACAGCCAATTGCATCAAATCCTGACCAAGTTCTTTCAAATACGAAACACTTTCTGCCTGTTTAACAGTCATTAATATGAGTTCAGTAGAGAAACCTCTAATGGCTGATCGTTTCACTTCTACCTCTCTATCAAACAGTCCTAATAAAGGCTCAAGTCCTTTTCCAATGGATAATACATGAATTATGGCTTGCCTTCCAATAGTGGAATATGTCAAGCCATACATGGTTTGTACTAAATCTAATATTTCCATCGTTTCTTTGCTCATATTTTGTTTACTGTTTACTTCAGAGTAGAGTTGATCAATCAAATTAAGAGCATAAACACAATGAATTAAGTATGAGTCCTCAATTGGTAATTGGACGTCAGTTTCTTCATCTGCTTTTTGTTGTTCGGCTAAGCAATTATTGATGAACGTCCTTATAATTCCATTCACTGCCTCCGTTTGTGATGTCAAATAAGTCAGGCCATCAAGATTCACAAGCAGAACTTGAAACAGTTTTTGAATGGCATTTGTCACGTTGGCATTGGTTGAAGTTGAAGTGGCATTTGAGAGTAGTAACCAAATGCCATTTAGAAAGTCCATATTGTTCAACTGCGAAAAGAAGACTTTTGCTTCAAAATCATCTGAACGTCCAAATTTGAAACCTCCTTCCTCTAATTCACTCAAATAATTCAGCTTATTCGTAATGAATTCAATGCAATGTCCAATTTCATTGAGGGTTTCAAAATGTTCTTCACCTTCCATGCTTTCTTGCTTCATGGAAACCTTTGATAAAAGTTCTTGCAATTTTTGAAGATTTTCATAGAAAGTAACAATTGACAAAATTGGTTGGACAGCAGATTTAGTTCTTGTACCAGCAGCTGTGGCTAATTGCACAATTCTTTGAAAAAGTGTTCTTTCATCATCAGAAGTCACAGAACTACTTTTATTGTCCTCATTCTTTATTGTAGTCACAGGGAGTCCTAATTTTTTGCACTCACCAATTGCAATACCCAAATTAGAAGTGCCAAAAAATATATCCACCCCAATTTTATTTGCCAAGGTTAATTGCATGAGACTAAAAGCCTTCATTTTTAGACTTCCAGCCATATTGGGCTCTTCCACAATGTTCAACAAATGCTTTTGAAGTCCACCTGCTAACAGAGATGTCATAAAGTCTTCACCACAAGTAACAAGTCTACTTACGAAATTCAAACCTGATTTTATGTGCCTTACTTTGAAGGTCGGTTTGGGTTGCATCATAGCTAAATCACTGTCCAAGCATTGTTCAGCAGCCTTCAATAAAGACCGTCTCAAACCTTCATCACTGATCAGAATAGGATTTGGTTGTGAGAGCAATTTGGTGATGCTTTCAACAACCTCCAGCCATTCGTGATTGACACACTCAGATTTCCTGTCCAGAATCTCAATGGCTTCCAGAAGCTTATTGAGTTCAGTCTCAGATGGTTTTTGTCCGTGTCCCAAAAAAGGAGGATACAAATATGACAGTGCTGAAATTTCAAAAGACGAAAAGCAATCGAAAATCTTAATGAGTTCTTCAGGCATGTCCAAACCCTCAAAATCAATATCACCGGTCATTGGAAATTCCACATCACTCCAATCACCTTCCTCCTCAGAAATCTCTTCCACATCTTCAGGTCTTTCATATTTTTCATCTTCAAACATATTCTCACTTTCAGGAATATCCGGAATGTCTCCTTCTGAGGAAATATCTGAGACATCATCAGCCAGGGGTCTTTCTTCTTGTTGTTGCAATTGTGGAGTTCGACTTCTTCTGCTACCTGCCGGCTCAGGGTCTCTTCCGTTCCTTGGTGGACTTCTGCCGGATTGGCTTCGGGCTGCGGGTGATAGAGATCGTTTTCGGGACTGAGGTGGTGGCCCTGAAACTTGAGACGGAGATCTCGATCTCCTTCGGGGTGAAACGGACCGCTTCATACGGGGTGAAATGGACCGTCTCATTCTTGGTGAGAGTGATCGACGGGGAGGAATAGGAGAATGACTGCTCCTGGGTGATGATCTCCTCCTATCACGAGGCTCCCTATCACGATCTCTATTATCACGATCCCTGATATCACGGTCCCTGTTATCACGACTATGATCAGAAATCGGAGAACGATTTTTGCTGTTCCGTTCATTCCTATCCCTAATCCTATCACGCTGCAAATCTCTGCTACTCTCTCCGGGATAACTTTGTCCATTCATTTCATGCTCTCTATCACGCTCTGATGGATGCACTCTGTCTCTGCTTCTATCGCGATCTCTCCATTCTTTACGCTCTCTATCGCGCTCTCGGCCTCTGTCTCTGTCCCTATCCCTATCTCGGTCCATTCTATCTCTTCTATCACGGTCCCTTGATACATCAGAGTCCCTGGACCGATCCCTTTCTCTATCACTTCTTGAGGACCCACCACGATCTCTTGAGTGGTCCAAGGAGTGGTCCATTGGAACACTATCATTATACGAATCATTGTAATCATTAGCATGGCTGTTTTCATTGGGCCACATGGCTGCATTCCGATTTTTGGGCAATTCATTTCTGGGCGATGTCAAATTGTCTTGTACTTGTTGCAGTTCTGGTTGTCTCATACCCATTTCATTGTTTTGATCACCCACAGGAGGCATGCCTGTATTGGGAGGAGGAGGCCCCACTGCCTGTTGGTTGTTCATGGCGGCCGCTTGTTGGGCTCGCTGAAGTTGCTGCTGTTGCTGTTGTTGTTGCTGTGAGGTGGGAACATCGGGTTTCAATCAGAAAAAAGTTTGGAATCTAAATGCAAAGATTCAATCTCTTAAAATTAAAGGGACACTTACTTGCCCGACATTTTAATCTTGTTTCAATTTAACCACTTCTCCAAAAAGAAAAAAAATCCAACATAGAGCTAGTAATTCATGATAGATTTCTGAGATTAGTGTTTGAAATATTATAACTTGTAGGATTTGGACAGAGGTAGTTTAACAAATAAATATTGTTTTCCGTCAATTAGGATGGGTGAAAAAAAGGAAAAATTTCAAACACTAATCTTGGAAATCAAACAAATTAATGGTTAAATGTTTAGAAGTTAAAATTGTTAAATTGAAAATTCATATTGGCACATTTACACGCTTTTAAGATTAAAATGTTTGATAGGTAAGTGTCCCTTTAATTTCTTATACCTTTCACTAAGATTTAAATACAAACTTCATTAATTAAATTTTACCATACCTCAATAAAGATTTGTACTTTTCTCAAATCTGTAAAAAAATGAGACTGCATTTGTTGATATAGACTGGTAAGCATTTTGATTGAATTGGAAATTGACTCCCAACTTGATTGAAACCCGATGAAGATTCGAACCTGTTGCTGTTGCTGCTGCTGCTGCTGTTGGGCCTGTAACGCCAATGCTTCGGCTTCAGCCTGCGCCTGTGCCTGGGCCTGCATGGCCAATTGCTCAGGCGTCGACTTGGAGAAGGTTCCATAGACGGCCAGGGTGATGGTGTTGTAGAGCCCACGAAGGACAAGGCCATCGGTAGGGATTTTCTATGGGTGCAGGTCAGAATCAACATTTGGAGCAAAAAACTGTGATCTCAGTAATTGGCTGTTGTTCCGAAAAAATGATAAATTTTAATGTGCAATAGAAAAATATTCTACCTCTGTCTCAAAATATATCAGGAGAACAATTTTTATTAATGTGATGTAAAGTTTCGCGGGAAATTTTACTTCAATGACTTGGGTAATCAATGAAATAAATTATTCCGCGAAACTTATAACATCACACTAATAAAAATCATTTGCCTCATCTATTCTGAGACAGAGGTAGTAGCTAATTTTTGAGATGGATTGTTTTATCAAACATTTTTCAAGATGTGAAATGGAAATGGATGAAACAATCCACTCAACCAATGTAAAACTTTTAACCCTTATTGTCATGCGATGGTTTATCTAACCTTATTAGCGCATGTGGATCAGGGTTAATAATGTTAATATTTGAATTCACACCCAAAATTGATCAGTTTTATGCAACATATAAGAATGTTCTAAAAAATCTAAAAATCATGTGGGCCCGGGCTAATTTAACAGATTTTTTGCCGCTTTTAAGAATAGTCATTTCCCTAAAATTTTCAACAGTAGTTTGTACTTTCGGGATTTTTTTGGTTCAGTTTCTTGATTTTTGGGCTCATTTTCAGCAAAAATTTGGCTCAGTTTCGGTAAAATTTCTTATATTTTTGGAAATTTTTCTTCAATTTTCTTGTATTTACATGAAAATTGTTGTAAAATCATCAATTTAGGCAATGTTATGCTAAAAAAACAGCATTATACTGAAAAAAATTCAACCAAAGTTGCCTGTTTACAGCACAAAACGGGCTCAGTTTCTCTCGTTTTTGGATTGGGCAAAATTGTTTCACCTGAAGATTTCGCATTTCTCAGTTTCACGATTTTTTGCTCAGTTTCGAGAAAATTTGACCCTCAGTTTCGGAAAAATTTTGGTAAAAAAGCCTGAATCATCCTGATTCCAAAAATACAGTACCATTTTTATGAAATTTGCATTTTGCACCATCGTACAAGGACTTTAACCGTATCCACGCCGACGACAAAAAATTGTCTTTGAGGTATTTACACAGAGGAAGCATGAAATTGACAAAATTTTACGGGAAAATGTGTAACATTCATAAAAACTAACAAACAGCAACAACACTTTTAATTTTCAATAGATATGAATTGTTTCAGGGTGGAAAATATTTGTCAATTGACCTCAATAATTCTTAGAATACAAAGTCTGTCAAAAATTACTTCGGCGTTGATTGGGTTAATATTTCCATCAATTCTTGCATTTTATGATAGTGCAAAGAGCAAGTATTCTAAATTCTTCGTAAAATCTGGCACATTTTGATATTAGAACAACTATGAAATAAGAATATGATTTTCCCATCATTAGCCATAGAAATATTTAAGATAAACACCATACTTCAGAACACATACTCTGTCAAAGTTAAAAATTTTAAAATAATCCTCTAAACTTGAGATGGTGAAAAATTGAAAATTGTACTTTAATTCAAAAGACGAGTATTTTTGGAATCAGGTGGCCAAAATCTGTTGAATTAGCCTAGAACCACATGATTTAGCTAACTTTTTGAACACCATAATAATATTAATTAGCTAACCCCATCAAAAAGAGATATTTTAACCCAATCGACGCCGAAAAAACTGGAGCTTGAAATGACATTCTGTGCATTCCGGGAACTGATTTTGGTCGATTTTCGAAAAATTTTCTTACCCACGACAGATTTCTGTGGAAAATTACAACTGCACACAATTTGTGTTGGTTTAGCCATTTATTTTCCCGTAAAATTTTTGTTGTAATGTTACATCCTCTGGGTAAAATAGGCAACGACAATTTTTTGTCGTTGGCGTGGATACGGTTAATACATTTATGTTAAGAAATTACGAGAAATAGGTGTTTAATTCACTGAATCCTGTTAAAACATTGCCTGAAAATTGGAAAAATTTTGTCCTACCAATAAAATTATCAGAATTAGTGATTTAGTAATTCAAATGTTTACTACAAAAATAATTTGATTCCCCAAAGTAACTGCCTGAGAATAATTTAATTCCCAGGCTTTTTTGCCGCTTTTTAGAAAAGTCGTTTCCCTAAAACTTTCGTATTTTGCAATTTCTGGAAAATTTTGGCTCAGTTTCACAATTTTTAGACTCAGTTTCAGCAAAAATTTGACTCAGTTTTGGGGAAAATTCCTAGTTTTTGGATAATTTTCTTTGCATTTCTTAGA
>JAOWAT010111222.1:0-10404 GCA_028571025.1 Longipedia americana
GCTTATTAAAACAGCTAGAAATTTCGTATTTTTGAGTTTTTGCAGTTTTGGATTGAGTTTCTGAATTTTTCAGATTGTGTTTCACAAAAAAATTGAGTTTTCAAAAATTTTGCTTGACTTTTTGGAAAATTTTTGTTGATTTTCACGAAATTTTTGATGATTTTCTTGTAAAAACATAATTTTACATGTGAAAAATAGTCAAGAACAACTAATTTGTATCAAATATAGTCCAAAATTGTAAAAAAAATATAATAAAACGGTCAATTATTGGAAGTTTTGAAGTCGCGAAAAATGAGGCTGCAGGTAGAAATTGCACTCTGCATGTCAAAACAAAACAGATCAGGAACTTAAACTTATCAAATGATAAATGAAACTCAAAGAAAAATATAATTTTCCAATAGAAAGAATGTGATTTAAATTTTATTTTGTGAACAGCAGCACCGTTTCTTGAAGCTCAGGAATAGTAAATACTCCTAATTAATACAACGAAGAAATTGAAAAACGTGAAAATAATCTGGTTGTAAAAGTACAAGAAGAGACACATGAGAAATGAAATTGAGACATTATTTTCCAAATTATGGCCTTGTTCCAGGGTGGCCCAAGCCAAGTCTAATGTGAAAAAATTTCAAATTGTATTCTTTTTTGTGTTACACGCTAATAAGAGTACCCAACGGACTTCGGAAATTATTCAAAATTTTGTCATTTTGGAAGCCTACGATTTTCAATTATATTTCAACTTTATCTTTGATGTGCAAAAGGAATCATTCAATTATCTCTTTTCCTCTGTGCAGGAATTGAGTTTAATATAGCATTTTCAATGGATTTACTACATAACAGCCGTTTTTCTCAAAATTGCGCAAAAATTTTAATTGCCAAAGTCCGCTGGGACAGCTCATATAAGTACATTTTATTCATAGCAGTGAAAATTTTACAAAAACTTTATCTCAAATTCGTGACATTTAAAATTTTTAGTACTGTAGTCTTTTTATCTGTAACAAAGGAGGATCCAAGATTATGCACGCTGATACTGGAATTAATCCTTTTTCACATGCGGTCTATTACACCGTTTCTTTTTCATATGCATTGTCCTTAAAAATAGGGGTGTACCACCACCGCATGTGTTTAGGGGTTTATAATAGGGTCCGGACTAATTTGAAAAAGTCGTTAAAATTTGTGCTTAAGACCCTCAAAAATTCAATTAGGTCATAAAAAGTTGCCCTTCAAATTTTTTTCCATGTTTAAAGTCAAATTTTCTGTCGCTGGGCTGTGAAAGTCTGGAAACGAGAGTCAATCAAAAATGGCCAAAAAATCGTATTTAGAGAGGAGATATGAACTTGCTTATGAAGTAAAGAAATACTCAACAAGTACAAGTACCTTCTAAGGTCAATAAAATCTGCCACTTTATTTGTAATTTATTGAGTTGGAGTGCAAAAAGTGCGATTTTTTAATCAAACCCTTTTTGGGCTATAACTACCTAGTGACGGGACTTTTTTCAAATTTTTCTTCATGAGTCTTAATACTTTGTGAGAATACACATCTTAAAAATATTTCCAAGGTCCGGTGGACATTTTTAGTGTTTGACTACATAAAGAAGTCCGGGCCCTATTAATAAATAAACCATTAGAGTCAGCCGTACAAACTGCTATACATACAATGATAACGTAAAATTTTACCTTTGTTTGTTACAGTAGAAATCATTGCTGAAGTTGAATATCCTTCGGATGCAGCTTCAATGTCTTCTGTTGATCCTAAAGAGTGAAAATATTCTTTGCAAAATATTCTCCTCATCAAATTGAAGTCACCATTTTATGAGGTGATAGTAACATAAAGGTAATGCATATTTTTGGACATTAGTAAGATTTTCCAAAACTATAGTTTGCACAAATTATTATCACGCTTTCCCAAAATTTCATAGGAATGGCTTAGGTTGATCAAAAAGCAATTATTTAATTTGTACAAGTTAAGTCATTACCGTACAGCGGGGCGAAGTGATCATATTTTTCAACTTTTGTATTGAAGTATACCTCTTGACTAATTTTGAATTTTGTAAAAATATTAAGCCATTTTGAAAATATGAATTTGAAAATTCCAAAATCTATATTTTTCCTCATGGGGCGAAGTGATCAGGTTATCAATTAATAATTTATAAAACTTCAAAATTGTCGAGATATGAAATATTTTTCAGTTTGAATGTAATATTTGGCTAAATGCACTTGCTAGAGTAACATAACAATTAAAACACCAATTGAATTGTTTCAGATCACAATGTTTTATGATGCAAAATAAAGATATACAAATGTGCAATTAGGTTAACAATTAACATTGGAAATGATCAAAAATGATATTTTGATGATGAAGTAGCATTATTCAAAGCATTTTGATACAAAAAACAACAAATTTTGAATTACACATATTTTTACTGCTATAGCTCCATATGATCACTTCACCCCTTTTCATATGATCACTTCACCCCCATGAAAGTAAATTATCACTATATGGTTTATATTCATCATGAATTAGATTAATCAGTTAAAATGCATGGTAAGATAATATAATTTTTTTATCATACAAACTTTACTCCAATGTGACTGGGAGATGAGATCTAAACAACTTTTTTATGTAGAAAATTTTTTGAGAATATATGCACATTTTGAAAAAATCATTTTGACACTTAAATCTATAGAAAAATGAAAGTAAATTATTGTTTTGAAGAGAACAAATCTTAGATTTTATGATACACAAAAAATTTCCTAAAGATACTTCAGTATGACGATTACAGAGATTCAAACAATAAATTATTTAAATGTGATCACTTCGCCCCTGACTACGGTATAACATCAAACATCGAAACATTTTCAAAAGGAACAAATATATGCAAAGAAATATTTTAAATTCGGCCAGTTGATGTAATGAAAATTATAATTTACTTAAAAAATAGTCTAAATGACTCTTTGTATGCTTACCGGCCATCAAAACATTGGTGAAGAAGATATTTTTTGAAGGAGAAAATTTTCTTGTCTCAAACTTTGTCATTTTGGTGGTAATTTGAGATGTCTTGACAACAGTATTTGTTACTGAAAAGAGAAGAAGGATCATGTAAAAAGTATGGACAAGCAATATCAGGCTTTTTTGACAAAATTTTTTGAAAACTTAGTGCCGAATTTTCCAAAAACTGAAAAAAAATCTCAAACCACGAAATACAAAATTTTTAGATTTTTTAAAGCCGATTTTTGGGGGTAAAATTACCGTTTTTGACCACATTTTTCTGAAAAATTTCCAAAAAATGTTAATTTTCAAGTAATTTTCTTTTGAAAAACTCATCATTTTTAGTAAGAACTGAGTAAAAATTTTGACAAAACTGAGAAATTTTATCAAAACTGAGCTTCAAAAAACGCAAAAACTACGATTTACGAAATTTTTCCCTGTTTGATGAAGGGAAAAAGTGTGAAGAAGCAGCCTGAATAGGCCTGAAAGTGATATTTTTTATGTAGGTTCGATATTTTCATGCATATTTTCAGAGATATGCTCTCTTGACAAGGTCCTAGAAACACAATTGATCCTGAATTGAGCTTTTGATACAAAGATAATATTTTTTGCCAAAAATATTAACGTTACGTGATTGATACATGTGCTGTGCATCAAGTTACATGGACCAAAAGAAGCTCTTCCGCCACCTTAAATTGATACTTCATTTTCCTCCTCACCAGATTGTTCTTTCAAAGTTGACACACAAACAATGACAATGATTAAGATAACAAGATTGGACAATATAATGCCAGAGATCAGGGCACACATCTTCCATCTTTCCTTCCATTTCATTTCTTGCATGAACTGCTTCCATATCATTAAAACTTTCATCATAGAAATCACTGAATGGGTGTTTCTTTTCCATTGTTCTTTCAGAGTCCAAACATTCTCTCTGGGGATGGAATCACAACTGCTATTTTCATTTTCTAAATCCATCCTTCATTAAGTTCAGTCAACATGTGTCCACAGTTATTTCCAATGTTTCCCAATATCTACAGGCAAAATCATTGCTATCAGAAGGAAGCATTGCAGGAGACCGTCAAATTTACCTGCATTTTTCAATGTGGAGTTTTAACCTAAGCCAATTATGTTTCAAAGTGACTGCTTGGGATTTTTCAGTGTTCTTTTGATCAAGGGCAAGATATTGTAAAAGGAGAAATAACAGAAAGTCAGATTCACACTGAATCTGAAATTGTTTCATGTAGCTTCTTTTTCTCTTTCTTCACAAAATTAAATATCAAGAAATTTTTTTTAATGATCATCAAATAATTTGTCTAAAATTAGTGATGCAAAACCTGTAATGTGAGTGTTCTTGTTCACACGAACATTTGTTTGTGTTCAAATAAACTTCTTCATGAGTAAAATATTGGACCTAAATTATATTCTGAACAAGCTTTATTGCCAAAAAATGAAAGGAAATTGAAGAAATTGAAAATTATTACTATATAGTCATTGAAACAATATTTTTTGTTCAAAGAATTATTTCCAAATCACTTTCCGGGCCTTGCGTTTAATGTCCAATCACTTAGGAATCCTCCATACTGATATTAACAAGGACGAGTACGTCTTGAAGCAGCCGAAGAGCCATACCAAAATAAGTTCCTGTTGAAAACAAGTACTTCCAACACACCGGAACTCCAAAGGTATGCACACAAAATTGTGGTTCCTAGCTTGAAAGGAATGGAAATTAGAGTAAAAGGCTCCAAAAAGCCACCTTGGGCGCCCCCAGGGCGTATGGGGCACCGATGCGGCATCAAGTATCCCCATACACTGGAACCCTAAAGGAACCCCACATACAAAATTTGGGGTTCCTTGCTTGAAAGGAAAAGAAACGAGGGTAAAAAGTTCCAACTCCCCCCATGGGGCACCGATGGGGCCTCAAGTACCTCCACATTCCCGAACCCCAAAAGTACCCCACATACAAAATTTGGGGTTCCTAGCTTGAACAGATTATAACCTAAGGTAAGAAGTTCCAAAAAGGACCCTGGGGGTGCCCCCCCAAAGCGTAGAGGGAATCAATGGAGTTTCAAGTATCCCCCATACACCGGAACCCTAAAGTTATCCTACACAAAAAATATTGGGGTTCCTAGATTGAAGGAATAGAAACTAGGGTAAAATGTTCCTGAAAGCCCCCTAGAGGGTACCCTGGGGCGTAGGGGGCGCCAATGGGGTATCATGTACCCTCCATACACCAGAACTCCAAAAGTACCCGGTAAATAAAATTTGGGGTTCCTAGCTTGAAAGGAGTAGAAACTAGGGTAAAAAGTTTTAAGTACCCTCCATACACTGGAACCCTAAAGGAACCTCACATACATGATTTGGGGTTCCTAGCTTGAAAGGAATAGAAACAAGGGTAAAAAGTTCCAAAAAGGCCCTCCAGGGGATGTCCCTGGGAGGTTGGGGGCGCTGATGGGGCGTCAAGTACCTTCCATACACCAGAACCATAAAAGTTCCCCACATAGAGTATGTACCACTGAGTAGGGGCAGTGAAAGTTATAGCTTTCCAGCATGCTCATAATTTTACTACTTATCATGACATGAAAACCACATGTTCAGAGCTTCTTCTCAACCAATCAAATTCCAAATCCATTATTCATTATTTTGTTAATTTCACTCTAAATTGACGCAAACATTGAGCGTTCTCTTGGACAATTTACATAACTAATCGATGAAAAATCTATGAAGAACCAATGAAAAACGTAAATATTGAACGAATTGGGCCTACTGAGTGGGACATACTCTAGAAGTGGAAGAACTGGGAATGATGGAAGGGCAAAATGAAGCAGACAGAACTGACCGTGATTATCAAGAAGAAACAGATGCTACTATGAGAAATGAAGCCATAGGCAAAGAAGTTAGTGACAATGGCGAAGACAACAATAACTTACAAATAGAAGCAAATGACGATGACTTATATATTGATAATACAGGCGCCACAGTTCTCTGGAACACCCGTTCAGGACCCCAAAATTCACCAGCTCTAATTCCAACTGATTTGAAATTTAGATGTTATCAGAAAACCAACATACTTTGTTTGAAGCAATTCTGTCGAGTCCTTTTTGAGAAATTTCATTTTTAAAGTTTTCCCATAGAATGCCTACTTTATGGCTCTGATAAATAGGGGCATTCTAAAGGAAAATTTTTAAAGTCTAATTTCTAAAAAAGGACTCGACAGAACTGTTTCAAACAAAGTGTGTTAGTTTTCTGATGACATCTAATTTTCAAATCAGTTGGAATTGGACCTGGTGAATTTTGGGGTCCTGAACGGGTGTTCCAGAGAACTGTGTAGGCATAGACGATGCAACATTAGAAAGATTGTTAGAAAGTAGGTCATCGACTCCTGACCCCCGAAGATACAATGGTATCACTACTGACGCCACCCAGGACCGGTAAAAGGAAAGCTCAAGATTCAATTGGCCCTCCAAAGCTCCAAAAGAGCCAGAGCCAAAGAAGAAAGGGACACAGCAATTGGCTAGATAATTTTTCACAAAAAGTAAAACTGTAAAAAACCTATTCATTTATTTTTATTAAAGAATGGAAAGAACTTTCGAAGCCACCTATTTGAAATACTTGAAGCAGCATATAACATTCAAGTATAGAGGTGATTTTGTAACAACAAGAGACACTTACCTAGATGCACTGATAAAAATCAGAGACAACAGAAAACCCTTAATATCCATCGAAGCACAAACAAAAACATTATTGATGGCAGTTCAAAATGAAACATTTGGGGTTCTCATATCTGGACCTCTGGACATAATGGTCTTATGCAAAAGAAAACCAGTAATTACCAGAAAAATCATGATGGGAGGAACTATTCAAGCTAAGACCCTACAACTTCATAATATAATGCATGCCATTAATTACATAATATTAAACAATGGAAATTATGAGCATCATAATGAACTCTACTATAACTCAGCAAATCAATTTTACACTTCATTAGATACTGTAATTGAAGACATGGAGTTTGAGTTTATATGGGACATAGCAACATTATTACATGTCAGATTGTACTGAAACTAATCCTTTTTGACACTACAGGCAATTATTACAGCTCAAAATTTACTTCAAAAACTTTTCATATCAATATTCATATTCACAAAATAACTTTGCTTTTGGCAAGCACTTTAAACTAACACAATTTCAACTTGAAAAAAAATGAGAAAGAATGTAATTAAACTCTTTCTTTAAGATATTTGGCAACTACAAGAAAAATTCTTTCAAATAAAGCAAGGTGTTGCAACATGTTGTTTTGACTGTTACATTATGGAAAGTCATTGATACAACTAAGCCTTTTCAATAATAGCTGCCTTGCAGAAAGTCTAATATTGCATTGAAACAAAGAATGCAATTGAATTCAAGTGCAATAATCCATGAAATAGATGTAGCGCATTGAATGCAATTGCATCAATATAAAATTGTTCATGGACTGGCCTTCATAAAAATGCTCCTGAAGCACTCTTTAGGAAGGAGAGTCTAACAAGATCTGGGATATTCCACTTAGCACTCTTCTTGTATTATCTAGAAATTGCAAACTTACGGATCAGTCCAGAAAAGAGCAATCTCTTTGTTACCAAAACTACTTGGCTTGGTCAAGAGATCAAGCCAGGCAAGATATCACCGAACAAAAAGTGGTAAATAATTGGCCAGTACTGACGGGACCAGACAAGCTAAAGGAACTTCAAATATTCCTTGGAAAAAGTGGCTAATACAGAAAATATATCAGACAATATGCTTTTGTAAGTGAACCAATACGCAAATTACTACAAAAGGATCATGAATGAGAATGGACAGAAAAATGTCAAAAAGCATTTCAGAAATTGAAAAATTTACCTACATCAGCACCATTATTAGCACAACCCGATTTTGAGTCAAAAATACCCTTTGTATTAGACTGTGATGCCTCAAATAATGGAGTAGGGGCGGTTCTCTCTCAGAATGGATGTCCCATAGCATATTATTCAAAAGCATTATCAAAGACTGAAAAAGATTACAGTATAACTAAAAAAGAGCTATTGGCAATGGTCAGGGGCATCAAACATTTCAAATATTATTTGCTTGGGCAAGACATCCGAAACCAAAAGATTTCCTTGTCAGTAAGGAAAGTGAGTCAGAGTTCCAGTCACCCACTTTCCAAAACAAAAGGCACCACAATCACAAGATCTGATAGAACAAAGTAGTGATGAGGACAATGAAGTGAAAGAAATACCATCAAATCTAGTAACAGAAACAGAGTTAGAAGAGTTTCCTTACAAGAGGGGTAATCAAGTCCAGATGATGCAAGCATATCTGAACAATGATCAATCAAAAGAAATCCAGGATACAGATCCTGTAATAGCCAAAGAAAAGGTATGGGTAGTTAAGTAAATACGACCTCCATATGAAGATAAATGAGTCATACTGAGTCATGTTACCACAGACAATTCAATAAATTATATGTAGATAGATATGGAGTACTGTATAGAAGAGCAAAAAAGTGGCATGATTCTATTTGATAAAATGTATGATCAAATTTGTATACCAACCTATTCATATTCACCCAAATAACTTTGCTTTTGCCAAGCAAGTTCCAGATGTGTACAATGAAAGACATGGTTAGATTCCGTAGAAGGGGGATCTTTGACAAAATCTCAAAATCTCGCCAGGTGAAATTTTGAATTTTGAGAATTTTCCCAAAAAATTTAGAATAATTTGTAAAATGAAGAAAACTGGAAGAATTTTCTTGATATCTCAAATAATCAAGAAAAAATCTCAAAATTTTTGAAAGTGCTCTAGTTTTCACAATTTTTCATCAATTTCTAAATTTAAACTAAGGGCCTCTAGATGCATACATCAAGAGTTATTAATCACATTTTTTCTCAGGATCAATAATGTCAACATAAATCCTATTTACTTTCTATTCTGGGGCGCACGGCATTAATGGTAAAAACATACTCTAAACCCGAATTAATCGGAATGCTCTGATGTCAAGGAGATCTGATTTTTTTTACTTCATTTCTAAGAAAGTGTGCCAAACACAAAATATGTTGGCCAAAATGAAAAAAAATCATAAGATTCAATCAAAATGTTTTCTTTTTTCTTCAGTTCTCACTATTTTATAAACAATCAAGTTTTATTTGTGTTTGATCTGCATCTTTCTTTCTTATTAATAGTAGGCTGTTTCTTAAAAAAATAAAGTCTGTCCAAAAATCCTGGTTCGCAGCTCATTTTAAAGATTTTTTCATGCTGATTCCAAAAATGGTCTTATTTTTTAAAACTCACTTCATTCAAGGACCATGCAACAAGCCCTTGAATTTTACTTCAGTACAGGCTTTTTTCACTTAATAAGGCCCCATTTTATGAAGTAAATTTCAAGGGCTAGTTGCATGGTTCTCGCATGAAATGAGTTGGAAAAAATAAGACCATATTTGGAGTCAGCATGAAAAAATCTTTAAAATGAATTGCAAGCTAGGATTTTTTAGAATTTTGTGAAACAGCCTAAAATGGGGCATGCTACGGATTTACATGTGAAGTCAAAAAAGTTTTTTTCATAATTCCCAATATTTTTTGTTTTATGAATTTTTTTGCAGCTCTTAACTTTATGGAGCATGAAATTTGTTATCAAAATATCTAAAAATGGGTAAAAATTCTTTCGTCCAGGAGCGCCCAGGATTTGGGTTTATGGAAAACTTTTTAAATTTATATCTGGTCCAATTCAATTTGCTTTTGAATGGTTATATGAGGTTTAGAAAATCACTTCAATAACTCATATGTGGATCAGCAATAATAAACAAGACACTGTGTTGGACCGATATGATATACTTTTGAAAATCTCTTAATTTCTCAGCTTTCCAATGATATGCATAACATTTGTGTAGGATCAAAAATGAGTTTATGGCATGCTAGTTAATGGGAGAGGTCAAAATGAGAAATTTGAATTTGCCTTCACTAAATTCTCCAATTGTACCCCAATTATAATGAACAATTAGGCAGTGCACTACATATAATTCAAACAACTGTGTATTCTGCTTTTGCACATAATCCTCTTCTTGAGACTCATTGCCTAGAAATAGGAGAAAATTAAACTGTAGAAGGATTCTAACTTTTCATTTTCTTTGAATTTGTAATCTATTTTAAGGTTATTTATATAAATTACATTTGGTGACAATATGAAGTTTTCTCAATATCTTCTAAGGCTTGAAAAACAGCATTTTCTTTCAAATTGCATAGAATTAATATCTGAAATGGCCATACGCTATATGAGGTGTCCCAGCGGACTTTGGCAATTAATTTTTTGCGCAATTTTGAGAAAACGGCATTCTAAATATTCTGCTATGTAGTAAATCCATTGAAAATGCTATATTGAATCTCAATTTCCGCATAGAGGAAAAGAGA
>JAOWAT010111333.1:0-10404 GCA_028571025.1 Longipedia americana
GGAACTTTTTACCCTAGTTTCCATTCCTTTCAAGCTAGGAACCCCAAATTTTGTATGTGGGGTACTTTTAGGGTTCCCGTGTATGGAGAGTACTTGATGCCCCGTCGGCGCCCCCTACGCCCCGGGGGCGCCCCAGGGGGCTTTTGGGAGCTTTTTAACCCTAGTTTCCATTCCGTTCAAGCTAGGAACCCCAAATTTTGTATGTGAGGTACTTTCAAGGTTCCGGTGTATGGTTGGTACTTGACGCCCCATTGCCGCCCCCTTACGCCCTGGGGGCGCCCCCAGGGGGCTTTTGGGAACTTTTTACCCTAGTTTCCATTTCTTTCAAGCTAAGAACCCCAAATTTTGTATGTGGAGTACCTTTTGGGGTTCCTTTGTATGAGGGATAATTGACGCCCCATCGGGGCCCCCTACGCCCCGGGGCGCCACCAGGGGAGTTTTTGGAACTTTTTTTCCCTAGTTTCCATTCCTTTCAAGCTAGGAACCCCAAATTTTATATGTGGGGTACCTTTGGGGTTCCGGTGTATGGGGAATAATTGACACCCCATCGGCGCCCCGGGGGCACCCTCAGGGGAGTTTATGGAACTTCTTAGCCTAGTTTCCATTCCGTTCAAACTAGGAACCCCAAATTTTGTATGTGGGGTACTTTTTGGGTTCCGGTGTATGGAGAGCACTTGATGCCCATGGGCGCCCCCTACGCCCCGGGGGTGCCCCCAGGGGGTTTTTTGGAACTTCTTACCCTAGTTTCTATTCCGTTCAAACTAGGAACTCCAAATTTTGTAAGTGGGGTACTTTTGGGGTTCCGGTGTATGTAGAGTACTTGACGCTCATCGGCGCCCCTGGGCGCCCCCAGGGGAGCTTTTGGAACTTTTTAGCCTAGTTACCTATAGTTTTTCTTCCTTTCAGGCTAGGACTTCCAGATTTTGTATTTGGGGTACCATTGGGGTTCCGAGTGAGGGGAAAATGTCTTACGTGTTGTGTGTCACACTGTGTCTACTTTTGTCTTTTTGTCAAATCATGTGCCATTTTAAGTTCTGTCTTCGGCTGCTTCAGGACGTAATCGTCCTTGTTTATTCTGATGTGGTAAAGTTTAGAAAGTTCTTTTTATAATAAAGTTTGATTCTAGATCAAAGGTCTTCAATTTATAATTTGAATGGTGCACCAAAAATGCACAGAAATTACGAAATTTAGTCCAAAATTTCACTTCAATGAAAAATCTAAAATACGACCTTTTTTATTGATCTCTCACAAATGAAATCAAAAGTAGCAAAATCCTCATCAAACCTGTAGAACTTTTTTAGACAATTAATTTAAAATTTTATACCTGTATGATATGACTTCAATCAAAAATTATTTTATGCAAATTGTGATAATTACTTGATTTTTTTCTGTAGGTGATTGAATGAGTAAACTTTTGAATAGAATTTGGTTAGAAAGGCCTAATTGAAAGTTTTAATACCATTTGGAGGGCATTGCCCAGGCATAATAGCCACTTATGGTCTGAGTGTTGATCAGAAATCAATTCCTGTTTTATTTTAAGCACTTTCGGTTGTAAAAATTCGATTATCAGTATTCTGGTTTAGAAATTTGGAAATATTTTATACAATTACTTGGTTATTCTTGTTATAAAATTGGTCATTTTTGTAAGTCATGATAGTTACATAGAAATGTCATGCTTGGCTTTTTATTGGAAAATGAAAATAAATTGACAGTTTTTATGCTCTTCACACATAATGTAGAAATATAAATGGATGAAGATGTAATGAAAATATATTCAGAATGTACACTGTAAAAAAATATTTGTTATAATACGGCATTGTGGATGTGAGCAAGAATCACACTATTTAAGGGGTAAATTAAAATGTCATTGTAAAAACAGTATTTGGGAAATACCATAACTTACACATTAAATTGGGGATCAAAGAAAAATAATTTCAAAATTATCAGGTGACATATATGTGTCCTGTACTGTTAAAAGTAAGATTAGAGCTCTGGAAAATTTACCAAAATCCACAAATATCCAGCGCATCCTTGAGATTGGCAGCAAAAGGTGATGTTGGTGAAATGTAGAATTGCTTGCTCTATTTGATCCATCCATTTCCAGAAACCCAGGATTAAGGATTGCAAAGATATTTGTGGATTTCTGGTTTGCTCTAATCTTATATTTCTCCTCCCAGGCCACATATGGCCTGTTCAGCAAAATCAAATTTTATGATCACCCCTATTCTTAATTAATGTAGATGATTAATTTTGTTGAAAAATTTGACTCAATGAATACAAATTTTGAGTTAAGTTAAAATGATGTATGACTCAAATATACATTGCCATAACTAATAAAATCAAGCAGTTTTTAAATTCTCCTGAAAACAATGAAGAATGTTGTTTGATTTGAGACTTGACTTAAGTCGTTTTTGAAGCAAAAACTTTTTTTTAAAAAATTGATTTTTAAAGTTCAAATCTTTGTAAAATAATAGTTATTATTTGAAAGTAAAATGATAGTTATTATTTGACTGGAAAATAATAATTATTATTTGACTGTAAGGTAAAAAAAATATTGTTTTATTGTAAAATAACAGAATGATATTTATTGTTTTACTACTACTCCGTCCTGACAAAATTGGCCGGATGGAAAAATCATAAAATCACTCATTTTCATCCTCAATTTTCCCTGAGTAGGATAGAGGTTATGATAAAAGTATGAATAGTTTTAAAAACTAGAGATTTACCAGTTTCCGAAACACTCCTTAGTTTTTTCAACATTTATCTTAAAATTTGAGAAAACTCAAAATAGAAATATGTGATTTTCAGGATTTTTCTGTCCAGCCAATTTTGTCGGGACGGAGTAGTATGAAATAATGAATATTATTGATCATTATGAATTAATAGGATTATTATCAGGGCTTTCATATATGATACATTAGTCCTGTTTTTCTTCGGCTGTAAAGAAGATGCAGCAGGTCGATGCAAGAGCATTTTTTCTTGCATTATGAACTTAATCTGTAACAGAGTCTAATCTACATTTTAGTCCCTATTTATAGATAAGAAAATTTACAAAATTGAATTTGAAAAGTAGAGAAATTATCATTGCATCGACCGACTGCAATATTATTGCAGCTCAAGAAAAACAGGGCTATTATTGTACGGTGTAACACAAAAGCAGTTTTTTAGAAGACTATAATGTAAATTTCATTAAAGACACTGTGACTGCAAGGATTTTCCTGGTCATTTACATTCAAAACAAATGCCCGTCCTCCTTTAATGCTATCAGCTTTTATTACTCATAGCCAAGTGTTACTATAAATAATCTTACCACATTAGTCTATCCTCTAATATAAGAAACAACACTTTTCGAACATTTATTTCTGATGATACATGACAGAAAATAGTCTATAAGACACAGTGAGATGCAGGACAGCCATATAAAGAATATGTAAACAATTCTGAGTGTGTTGGGTTTATGTTAAATTATGTTAAGATATTCATTACTTTCACAAAAAGGGAAAAATTGTTTTTCTAAATTTTTTTTTCTAAAATTGTTTTTCAATTTTTATTATATTCTTAAAGAAAAGGAAACTTTGCACTAAAAATATTTTATTTCATAAAGATAGTCTGTTTTGGCTATTCTTGGATATTCCAGTAATTTTAGTTACTTATTTTTTACTTCCAGCCCAGCTTGAGATTGCACTAAAACATTGCTGTATTTAATGGGATAGACGAATATTTGTGCATTATGCAAACAATGATGCAGTATATTGCACTTAATATTTATCAGTATTTATCTTAGCCTTTGATCAAATTGCTAAATGGGAAAATACAACATTTTAGCATTTGTTTATTATGTACTAAAATATTATCTGATAATCTTGCATAATATTTATCAATGGAAAATCCCATGATACAGTTTCTAAAAAACAAAAGAGAAAATGGAGACACATGTCCAAAAAATTAAAAAGTAAACATTGCTGTAGAATCTCAATTATCCTGAGAATCCAAAAAATATTAATTTTGATGTTATATTTTGTGAGACAAATATAATTTTTGATTTGGATTAAAAATTTAAAAATAATATACATGTAAATCATTATGTACTTTTACTGGTTTTAGGTCATTCACTAATTTTCCATTTCCTTGCTTGATATTTGCTTCGAAGTCAAAAACAAGGCAGGCTTTTTTGCCGTTTTATGGATTATTAAGATATCTAAAAGTCTTGTATTTTTGAATTTTTGATAAAAATTGGCTGAGTTTTTTAAAAAAAATCCGAGTTTTCAAAAAAAAATTCAACAAATTTCATTAAAAATCTAATAAAAATTCGAGCATTTTTAGGCAAAAACTAAATTTCTGACTGAATTAAGCAATACATATGGACTTTTTGGCATAATTTTGCCCATATTGACTCACTTTGAGGTCAAAAACAGCAGTTACGGAAAGTTTATAGAAATAGCCATTTTCTAAAAATCTTGTATTTTTGAGTTTTTCGGTTTTCGGATTGAGTTTCTTCAAAAATTGGACTCTGAGTTTCTCAATTTTTTGGCAAAAAAAGCCTGTAAGGGATGTTTTTAAGACCTCAGAATAAAACTTTTCCAATGCATTCAATCTGTCGCTTGAGACCAAAGAAATGACATGTTTACCTAGTCTATTTTTTTTGCCTCAGTCTCTATATTCTTGCTCTCTGATTAGACTTTTTAAAACAAACATTATTTTCAGACAATCCACTGATAATTTCTTTTAGAAGTGAAAATGAATTAAATAATTATATCAATTTCAAAACAGAAGTCTGAGGTTTATAACTTCAAAACAATCTAAACTTCAAAAATAAAAGCAAGTGATACACAAGAATAGTGCTATCAAATTTCCTAAGAGGAAGTGTGATTTAATGTATTTCTATTTTTGTGACGATTCACTTTTAGTTTTAAATGATTCTTTAATGCTCAGACTGTTACAATAATGTATTTTATGTTACCTTATTTATCTGTGTCAGTTACTTTTTATGGATAGGTAAATATTAGAGATTAGCATTAGTCTTACAAAAATATCTAGTAAGAAAAATCAATTCTGAACATGAAAGTACACTTGTAAGTACATGGAGTTTACAATCCTCTAAAATCATTCAAGTTTGTGAGGCAACCAAATTTTTGAAATACCCAAGCAGTGGGCAACTGAAACCCTGGTACAGTATTTCAACTTCAAAGACTTACTCCATGTAAAAATTTGAAATGAGAATGACTTCATTTCGTTCCATATAATGTCAATCCTTAGCACATAATCTGACTTCGTTTTTGATACAACAGAATATTTGCTGCTCGCCAACTGTGTCTGTGTGTCACCCTCAATTCCAGTTTTATATATTATCCTTTTTTCCGGCACTGAGATTCACCCCTTGATTGACGACACAACTCTTGAACTTGATCATTAAAAAATTTACAATTTTTGTTAAAACTGACAGAAAATTGAATTTTATGGCATTAATTATTATATTAAGCTTCATAATTTATATGTAGGTAAATTCATAACAATTAATTCATATTATTATATTATTGGAGACAAGGAAGTTACATTATTCTTATTTCGCAAATCAGTAGACATTTTATAAAAAAAACTAATTTTAAAGAAATAATTTGGTTATTGATTCTGTAGAATGTACCCAGTGATTGAAGTAGGATACGTTAATTAATCTTTTGAAACAGCAAACATGTTTTGTTCAATGGGTGACTTAGACTGTACAGACACTACATTAATTCAGTTTTCCTTTTCTTTCTTTCTCTCTCCCTTACTCTTTTTTCTTCCTCTTTCACTCTCTAGCTTGACTTTATTTTTTGTCCCCTTTTTATCATCCACTGGAATTTAACACTGTTGCTATAAACACAACAGTGTGCTTTGCTCTGCTAGGTTATACATGGACAAGTCACAAAAAAGCATATTCACCACTCTAAACAATCAGAATGAAATTTGACAAAATTTGCTTGTTGACGAGAACATGTGATCAAATTGCCAAACCCTACCCTGACCACCAGAACTTTGCAAAGCTTTGTCTCAAATCAACTGACCTCTTGTGGTCAGGGTTTGAATACCTTTTCTCTTCCTTCCATGTATAACTTATTTAACATTTCAATATTTTTTAAGAATATTTGATCAAGGGGTGTCATATAATGGACACAAGAAATCATAGAAGCAATTCTTAATCTGTTCAAAACTAACTTTGGAGAAAATGCATATTTGACTGGTATAAAAAAGGAACATACTTTTCCTGAAATTTCTTCTTGTTACATAGCAGGAAAATATGCATACAAGGAAAATAATTTATTCAGGCAAGTGTAGGCAGCATATTCACAACTGATATAAAGCAGGCTCTAAATCCTATATGGAATGATGCCTTTCAATGCACCAAAAATAGACTTTCTGTGCATATTTTATTAATAACATTTTGGCTTTATAAAAATCACTTTGAACCTACTGCGCAAATAAAGTGTTAAATATTAAAAAAGATTTTGTAAAATCTAATATTTTCAGAAATAGTTTTTTGGTACTTTGAAAAAAGTGATGCCTGGGTGACACAATTTATAAGTAGATAAGACCACTTTTTGGTGTCCTAATTAGAATTTTTAGACTGTAATTAATCTCTACTGTCAGAAATTGGCAAAATTTTCACCTAAAAGTCTCTTTTGTCCCTCAATTTGAGTCCAAAGTGACCCCCAAAATTCTGTTTTCCACTCCTTTTCTTCTTATTTTCACTGAGAGTTTCAAGATAAAGTCACGAAATCTTTTCTCTAGATTTGGAAATCTTTTATACAACCATGTTCAATTCATAGTTTAGAAACATTTTGAAAGCCAAAAAGTAGAAATGCAACTTTAAGATGTAAATCAGATTCAAAGGACTATTAGTGAGTATTGTGATTAGCAGTTTCCCCACAGTTAGCCACAGAATTAGGCAGAAAATAATTTCGGCCGCTAGTTCCTCTATATAGCGGCTGAAATTATTTTCTGCCTAATTATATACCAAAAATTATGAAAATTGAAACAAATTATCAAAATTGAAAAATTTTTGAATGCTATTCTGTACAAATCATCAAGAAATTATTTTGAGCAGAAAGTTGACATTTTTATTATTAATTAAAGCTTCAAGGAAGCAGAAATTAGTCAAAATTTATTGGGAGTGTAAATAAAAATCCTTAATTTTATGTTTTTCAGTGAGGATGTTTTGAGATTAAGAAAATACTCTTCTGTCCATCTAAAGGCATTTATTCCCCCCCTGTATGTTGAGATACTTTTGCACAACTTTGTAATTAAGATTGTCTTGACTAGTATGAGTTTTCTAATTATTGGCTGACAATATTTGCTTGATTTTATGAGACAAATGTATTAAATTATGTCATCTATTATTCCGAGCATTTACCATTTCGGAATGTTCTCTTATTAAAGCCAAAATAATGAAAAAACAATAAACTATTTTTGAGCTAAGTGAATACTTATTATGAAACCTAGCCCAAGTTCCTTGTTCTAGCGCTGAAATGTTTTGTCAAAGAAATATTTGAAAATGTAAAAAAATCCCAAAGTCTCGAACAAACGATTTATATAGATTATAAAAAGATGCCAAAGTTGTCTTTTTACTATATGATTTAAATTCTCATTACCGAGCAATTTTTGGACACATAAGATCTGAAATTTTTACCAAAGCAACAAAATATGTTTTAAAATCAAAGGGTTCTATACATGTTTGGACTTGTTTTGACTTGACTTGTGATAGACATGATGGGCAGTGAATGCCACAAGGAGAAAAAGAAAGAGGGTGGTTGTGATATGTAATTATGTAATTATCTTGATGATTCACAAGCCAGGCATGGTTTTTGGGATGGTTTTTGGTGGTTCAAAGCAAATCATGGAAAGCACTATACTTAGGGTGTCTCATAAAGTTCCAGAACCAGTCGGTGTGGTTTTTATTTTTTAGATTATAAATTTTTAAGTCCAAAACAATCATTTTTTCAGTAAAAAGTTGAATTTTTGACTTCCCACCGAGAGACACAAGTTAATTAGGCATTTTCATTAATTTAGGATCTGTCTAGAGCAAGAGATGATAACCCTGGCAAAAAATGTGGTCAATATTAATTGTAAGTTGGAAAAAAAGTGGGACTATTACTATTTTATCCAATGATAATAATTATTCATAATCATACAATTAATATTGACCACATTTTTGCCAGGGTTTTCATTACTTTCTCTGGACAGATCCTAAATTAATGAAAATGCCTAATTAAATTGTGTGGTTCGGTGGCAAGTCTAAAATTTAACTTCTTTCTGAAAAAATGATTGTTTTGGACTTAGAAAAGTATAATCTACAAAATAAAAACCACACTGATTGATTCTGGAACGTTGTGAAACACCCTACTATACTGGCTGTGTAAATGGTTGTAATATGGTTGAAAATCGTATGGCTGTAATTTGTAGGAATAAGGATTTTAGAAACTTTTTTGAATCTAAACCAAATGTTTGTATTTTCATCTCAGATTTTAGAATCCTGTTTAGCATTAGTTACAAACCAACATCACATTTCCAGTACATAGAAATTTAGACTTAGGTTTTCTCTCATAAATTTAACGAAAAAGACTGAATTTACAAATGGTGTCCCAAGGTAGGAAATTCTTTTGAACCTAATCTATGTTGACGCCAAGATTTTGAATCTTTGCTTAAGTAATTTTCATAATCTAGTTTTTTGAAACAAAAACTAAAAAAGGTTCCGCAAATTTCATGCCTTAGTGTCTTCAAAAAAATATTGAAACTACACATTTTAAAAGTTCTATTTTGCTTATCAAAATTAAATGTTCCTGCATGCAGTTCTTATCTTGTAGTCCCGCTTCATTTGGTTACTTCCTTTTTAATAAAATCTATAAATCAAAAATTTCACACATTACTTCTTGCTATAAAGAAAATTATCCACAAATCATGAAAGCAATTCGTGTTTGTTAGCAAAAAATATTGTTAATTGAACTAAAGGCAAAAAGGCGTAAAAGACGGGAATAGAGAGAGAGGGATTGCATTGTAAATCAAAATCAAGTATTTACCCATAGTGCAAGCCAATTAAAATGATACTCCTTCCACTTAAAATTGGTTCAAAAGAGGAACCGTAAAGATAAAAGAAAGGGATGTTTTTAAAACAAGAGAATTTCTAGTTTCTGAAGCATTTGCAACCAATTCTTTAGAATCTATTCTGAACTGCGAGAAAAGTTTTAATTAAGAAAGATGATATTGATTAATTTTTTGTTCAGCCAATTTCAAGTGGACTGAGTGGTATTCTTTTGTTTTAAAATTTTTTCTTCATAATCATGTATAAGCTCATATAATAATGTAACACAATTCAATTTTTATGATAATAAAAATTGAATCAGACACTAATTGGATAAATATAAATTGCAATTCAATTGCAATGTGTCTGTAATACACTAATTTTTTTTATAAGCATAGTTTAATTTCGCCCAGCCTCAGATTTTTTCATTACTAATATGCTTATTTAGTAAATACCCCAAAATCTGAGCCTAGTATGCTCATAAAAGTTTATGCTTATAAGAAAAAAGAGTGCATGTAATTTTAGGTTTTTCAAAATTGAGTAAAATTGAAATAATAATTGCTCTTTTTAAAAATCAAAACGTTGCAATAAGTCTGAATTGCAAAGAGAGAAAGAGATTTTTGGCAACTTTTGATTAAGATTGCACATGCAAGAGCAGTAGAAAGAAGACAATTTCTATTCTGGAAATATCACTCAAATCATTTCATTTAAAAATTTCTAAAATTACTTCTACGAAATGAATCCGTCAACCTGTCTTCTTTGGGCATTAAAATGTGACCATCAAAATGAAAGTGAATAAAATTTTAATTTTGAAATAATGTTTGCTTTGTTATTGTCCCACACAAACGAAATGGAATGGATGGACATTTTTGTTTATTTATCTGTCTCATATCTTTAAAAATGAGATGCCCTTTCTCTTTAAATTCATCCAAATATCAAAACCTATTTTGCCACTATTTCTTGCATATTTTCAGAGCAATTTAATCACCACTCAGGTGTTGTGCCGCAGCCATCTTTCATATTTCAAGACATTAATTGCCCCCTTGTCACAAAGAGGAGGAAAATACTGAATTCATATTTCCCGCCAATCATTTAAAAAAATACATTCCCTTTTCATTTTACACGAAAAGACATGCATGCATGAGATGAGTGCTTGGCTTGCAAAATGACAAATAAATAAACTCAAATGAAAATGTCAAACAAAGAATGAGCAATAATCATATTTCAGAGGAATATTATTTGCATACAAAATTGTAATTGATTTTTTATCATTTAACCCTTTGGCTACGAGCAACTTCCAAATTTATTGACCTTTAAGCCCGAATTGATCTATTTAGATACGAGTGACC
>JAOWAT010111444.1:0-10402 GCA_028571025.1 Longipedia americana
TTGGTCGTTGTTCTTTTTCTTAACAGAGGTTCCTTTAACTCTTTCCTGCGCAGGGTACTGGGGTTCCAGGCCTTGTTGATTCGGACACTAGAGCCTTTCCATGATTTAAATTATGTAGCATGTGTCTTAAAATTTCGTACCTTTCAGCATCAACATTAACACCTGGTCACAGTAGCGCAAACGCCTCTTTATCGGAGCAATCCTTTTCAAAGCGAAAACTCTTTCTGCCTCCTCCCGTGACAAAAGACATTACAGAGACAGAAGAAGAAGAAACTAAAGACGATGATGATAAAGTGGTTGATGAATCTGGACTGTTTATGATTGATACGAAACCTTCGGAGGAGTTAAAGGTTGAAGAAGAACCTCCCAAGAAGAAAGTGTTAAAGAGAAGGAATCAATCTCTGTATACAAATAATGACGATGATTAATGTGCGGAATGATCATTAACAAGCCCAAAATGTGCTGTACTCGCGGTTAAATTCCTCTTTGTATTATTTACAAGATACAAACGCCATTTCATTACTCACACAGAAATAAAGACATGTCAGATATAAATTGATTTATTTTCAACTTGTCCTTCATTTCCATTCTCAATCACAAAGAAAAGTAAAGACAAGTTAGAAATAAATTAATTAATTTATTTTCAACTTGTCTCCATTTCTTTTCTCATTCACACAATAAAAGAAAGGCAAGTTGGAAATAAATAAATAAATTAATTTTCAACTTGTCTTCATTTCTATTCCCACTCGCTCATTCAACAACACATGGAAATAAATAAATAAATGAATGAATTAATTCATTCTTTTCTATGCTTGCTCTTCGCTCATACAACTCATCTCATTCAACACTGAACCAAATATCAACTACTGAAAAAAAGACCTCGTGTAGACGAGCGGTTTTATGAAAACCGCTCGTAAAAACTACTAGATAATTTACAAAAAGTGTATTTTGTGAAGTCCTGAAAATCTTTAGTATCATAAGTTTGGGAGCAAGTTTTTTTGGCAATAAATAATTACTAGAACAAATGTAACTCCTTGTAGCTACGTAACTATAACCCATTTGGGCAATAATAGGAGTTATACAGTGTTTTGATCAAGATCACTTTTTAATGGGAATTCTTTGGGTCAAATTTAAGGTTATTGTACGGTTCATAAATGGCCAAAAAATAGATGTTAAAAATAGAAATTGTCCCCAAATATATGAGGCGTCCCAATGGACTTTGGCAATTAAAATTATTGAGTAATTTTGAGAAAACGGCATTTTAAGTTTTCTGTTATGTAGTAAATCTATGAAAATTGCTAACTTAAAACTCAATTTCCGCATAGGAGAAAAGAGATAATTGAATAATTTTTTTTCTGAAGAAAGATAATTTATAGATGCAATTTACTAAGGTGGCCTTCCAAAATCTCAAAATTTTAAATTATTGCCAAAGTCCGCTGGGGCACCTCATATGATATTTTGGATTTCAAGGACTACTCTTTTCATACTTTGAAAGTGAAATAAACGTAAAATTACCACAAGAATGTAAGATGCTAATTTCTTAAATTTTCTGCAGAGCATCAAGCACTGTTGACAACTAATTTGGATGTGACTTATTCTGATTCCAGATCATGGATTTGAACCCCTCATTTCGCTTGGACGATGTGCCTTCCACGATTCATTACATTCCCGACTTTATCACTGAGAGTGAAGAGAAACAATTGCTGGAACATATCAAAAAGACTCCTTCGGTGAAATGGACTCAGCTCTCCAATAGGAGGTTGCAGAATTGGGGAGGAATTCCACATCAAAAGGTAATTTCAGAATTTAACCCATAAGACGCCAACAACAGTTTAGTGTGGTTGCAAATTGTACCCAGAGGAAGTATGCGTCTCAATTTTTTAAGGGTGTGCATCTCTAGAGATTTGAGCAAGTTCAGCAAGCACAGAAAACAATACATAAGTGCGCATTTTCCCGGATATTTCATTCTGCTTTGTGGTTGGGTGACTGATGCTCAAAAGTGTACTTTCTACACGACATTTGGTCAGAGCTCTTCAGGGCCATTGGGTAACCTCTTTTTGGTACCCATCAATGTATCTTGATACCAAAAGCTCCCCTGAAGCCCGACAGAGCTTGATTTTCCATATTTTCAGAAACTTGAAGGATTTTCTCAATTTTAAGGCTAATTTGAAGGAAATATTAAAACTTCAGGAAATCCTTAAAATTTCTGAAAATATGCAAAACAAAGCTCTGTCGGGCTTCAGGGGAGCTTTTGGTATCAAGATACATTGATGGGTACCAAAAAGAGGTCCCCAAATGGACCTGGAGGGCTCTGACCAAATGTCATGTAGAAATGCTTTAAAGAGCCCTATTTATCGCCAGAGTCACCCGATCAGTATTGAAATGCTTTATCAAATTTCTTCATAGCACTCTAGCATTTGATTCCACCAAACTACAAATGTCGCTACAATTCCACCCCATTTGGTTCTTCTGAAAAATCTAATATTTGAATCTGATCTAGATACATTGAAAAAGTGAACTTGACTTGAATAACCCCTGCGGGCTTATCTTCTCAATTTGATATGGTTGGAAACATCTTTTTGAAACAAGGATTGAACACTCATGTTCAATCTAGTATACTGCGATTTGAGTCCAAATTCTAACAGATCTTTTGGTCTCTTGTCGACCAAATGTCAATGTTGCAATATTTTGTTGGAAATTGTGTACTTCTAATCAGAATTTAGAAGGGACGATAGTTATAAATCAATTACTGATTGATTTATCACATAGAACTTATCATATTTTGCAGTACAGGTTAAAAAGTGCTTCAAATTGATAGTGTTCCGATTTACACCTTTTGCCTGTAAAATCTTAAATAAACAAGGCCTGGAACCCTAGATCCTTGTGCAGGAAAAACCCTTTGTTTATAATTAGGACATCTGCGAAGAAATATGCACAGGTATACTATTGTTTTTAGGACTTCAGGGTAAAAACAATCCTTGGATTTTAGGACTTAAGATTATACAAAATTATTTTACTTCAGGTACACTCTAAGGCTTTTGAAACATAACTAGCAGCATATAAATTATTATTCTTGAGAACAATGACAAGAAGGGGAACAATAATTTATGTGAACTTGAGACCTGAGCACTTCCAACAACATTTATTGTTATTAATATACCCTTGGTAAGCATTTAGGCCAGTCTAGTAACCTGTAAACTGTATTTCTTGGGAACAATGACAAGAAGGAGAACAACAATTTATGTGAACCTGAGACCTGGACACTTCTGACCACTTTCTTTGGTATTAATATTCCCTTGTAAAACATGAACCCTGTTGCAGGGCCGATTCCTGGAGGATTTTTAACATTTGACACCCCCACCACCACACCACCCAACCCCACCCACCCCACCACGCCAGTGGTCCTGATACCTTGCTGCGCAAGGTAAAAACTGAAAAGATGAATAAAGCTCAAGTTGAAATAACTACAATTGAGATATGATGACATTCACACCAGAGTTATGGGGTATCTCGATATATGTTCATTTCATCAAATTGCAGTTTCTCTTTTGAAAATGTTAGAGAAGACTACGCAATGGTTCATAAGATGGATTGTTGTCTCATAAGGTATTTTGCAAGACTGATGAAATTAATTAAGTCTTTTTTATGAGACAAAATTCTGTCTCATAAACCACTGTGTATGAACAGTTTAAAGTTGGTACAGACCAAAAGCATGGGTCAGCTTAAACACTTTTTGAAAGAGTCTACCCATGGAAAAACTTTTCTACCTCAAAAGACAAAACGTGTCATTTAAAAGTAGTATAAGTGATTAAAATTGAAAAGTGAGCATAAAATTTAAATTTTTAAACACTTTTCTCCAAAATGACTCCAAATAATAGAGAAAAATTTGTCTGTAAATTGAGACAAAAATCGGTTGGAAAACGTTTCTTTGGACAAAATGTTCCTTTTTGAGTTGATACTGATGTGATTTTTCATCCATTTTAACACTTCATGTATTGACCTAGAAACGTAAATTTGTTTTGTTCGCCTTGATTTTGAAAGATCGATACTGAGATAATTAGGACCAAGCTATTTTGCCATTTTTTCTCCCATGATCCTACTCAAGAGATCTCTACAATATAGCAAGCTTTTTTGGCAGTGAGAATCCCGAGACTGAGCGATGAATTTTTTTGAAACTGAAAAAATTGTGAATCTGAGAAATACAAAATTTTTAGACGCGCGACTTTTTTGTTCATATCCTAAAAGTCGGTATTTTCGAACATTTTGGGCTGAAAAAGAACCAAACAGAGGCAAATTGGTGAGTCTATCCACCCTATAATGACCTCTACAGCCTCTATAAAGACCTCTAGAATCAAAATTTTTGTTTTGGCTAATTTCTTTCAATGTAAAACTATGATTCCTTTTTGGACTTTTTTCTGACTAGACACATTGCCGAGCAATATGCAAAATACTCTTTTTGGTGGGTTGAAGACAGCATTTCCCAGAATTTTTTTATCTGTCATCAACTTTATCGTACCATAGCTCTAAAAACCCAAGATGGCCTATCAAATGGTACATATTTCGATACCTATCGGGTCTGGTTAAGTTAAACTTTGTTGTTCATTTTACTACAATGATTAGTTATAGAGTCACAAATCAAGGTGAAAAAGTTCCGGAGAAGTTCCAGAGAGGGTGCAATATGAAAATATCTGTCCCTAAAACCCTGTAAATTAAAGAAGAAATAAAATTCATGCTTACATAGTTGCAAGAAAAGAAATGAAAATTATTTTCTGCATACAGTTACACTGAATTTACTGATATCGAAATAGATTTATTTTTCTGCAATCTAATTTGTCGAACTTCCATGAGAAAATAGAAAAATTAGATTTATGCCTGAGCAATAAAATAACCATTTAAATATAATGTAACTTGCATCTTCAGATGATATTCTTATGTTCACCCATTGAAAATAAAGGACCATAGCAATTTCATTTGTCTAATAAATTTTCAGAATTACATTTTCCAGATGCAGACATTTTGGCTCTCATAAAATTGGTCTTACTCAAGAACTTTAAACCATAGTTTTATTATTTTCATTTCTTTTTTTAGAACCTTATATTTTATTCCTTAAATTTTATTATTTTGTACTTAAAGCATGTAAATATCAATTTTGGTGCAAATTTTCAATTTCAGAGCTGAACGTACCAACATCATGATCAAGAAAGCTGCATAATGCAAAATAGGTGTAATATAAATTTTGCCGGCTATCACATACATCCTTATTCTAGCCAAAATTTTGGGACCTTTTACTACTGGATTTTGAACTTTGTAAAAAAATTCAAATACAAAATCAAAAATGAAGTAAATTTTATTATAGTAACTTTTGAGACAAAACAAAATATTAATGGCTTTTTTTCGATTTATTAGTGAGAAAATTAAATACCAGCAATTTTAAAATTTGGGGATGGTCAATGTCTGAAAGTAAGAAATTGTCTGAAAATCAATTTTTTTTGCAAATAATTTGAAAAAGTCATTGAAGCAAAAGTTAAAGATCTCAAAAAGTTGAAATAATATAGTGCCCTCCGTTTTTCCATAGGGTGTATCATGGATCCACAGACCCCTTGAAAGGGCCAAAATGGAGGACATTTGGGCTTCAAAAACAAGTCAAAATCCGAATTCTATAAATCAAAATATATTAGAAAAAAAATTCCAAACTTAATTTTACGATCCCATGAAACACCCTACTTTTACTGACCTGGCTTAGTTTTTACATTTTTTCAAGAGTGGATACTTTTAATCCTAAATGTCAATGAAAAAATCTGTCTAAGATATCACAGTTTGAAATTTTCTCCTAAAAATTGATCAGTCTATGGCAAAAACTCAGTTAACTACAGAATTAACTAGATGTTACTGAGATGTTACTAGATGTTACTAGATGTTACTGAGATGTCAACAACATCCTCTTTCATGAAATGAGGGGTTAACTAAAACTCAGTTTCACTTCTTTCCTTCGTTTCTCTTCACTGATTACATGTTTTGTACTGTCTTGAAAGTCTTTGACCCAGTTTTCAACCCATTATCAAAGATTAGATTTTGTTAACATTGAGCTTTGAGGGTGAAAAAGATTTCGTCAAATCATAAAAAGATACAATTTCTTAACTGATTTTCTTAGCAAAACTGGACAAAATTGGTGTGTCACTCAAAAAAACTAGACGCAAATATAGCTAAAATGATTGGATGGATTGGTCAGTCCAGCTCCATGCAGGCTTGTCATATCAAGAAACTGTGTTACGGTATGGGGTGAAACAATCCATCAAATACTATGAGCTATATTTTTATCGTACTGTTTCTTATTAACACCCCAATTTTGTCCAGTTTCACACGGAACATCATTAAGATATATAGAAACTCTCTGAGACTTATTTTTGAATTCAGCTGAAATCATTGTTTATTGGATGTAGCTTTTGATGGTAGAAAACAGAAAGTGTAATTGCCTCTAATCGTATTTTTCACCCTCCATTTTGTTTCAATCACTTGATCTATCATTTTGACCGCAAAAATCAAATCACCCTCTTATGGAAAAATCCAGACAAAGGGGGAAAATGAGTGGATCACAATAAAAGAAAGGATAAATTAGATACTGTATTGCTGGATGAATTAGTCCTAAACAATTTTTTATAGTAGGCTCCGGACTAAGTTATGTAGTAAAGTTTTTTAATGACCTGTACCAATGAGTTACCACCCAGAAAAGTTAAATAAGGGTAAAAAATTAGGCTTCGTGAAGAAAAATTTCAAAAGATAACCTCATATGGCCAAGCCCTGGGGAGGATAAGTTTATTTCATAAAATGATACAAAATGGCGTCTTATTAAGTGAAAAAAGCCTGTACTGAAGTAAACTTATACTGCCCAGGGCTTGGCCGGTAGATATCATTTTTGAAATTTTTCTTCGCCAAGCCTCATTTTTCACCCTTATCTAACTCTCTCAGGTGGTGCCAGCCTTATCCTAGCAACTTTTTAATCTAGTCCGGACCCTATTTATAGATCTGACACCAAATTTCTAATTATTGTAAAAATTTACTTTTGGGTGTAATGGCTATTACTGGTCAATTTACTCTTTCAGACTGTATCCACAAGAATAGAAATCATTCAGTAATAGTTTACAGCAATTGCTATGTTGCTTACTTTTATGGCAGAAATTGTTTAAAAACAGAAGATATGTGATTAACTGATATGAATCATACTTTTTCATTTGAATTACTATAGAAATATTTATACATTTAAAAGCAAAATTGTTTATGAACTAATTGCAATTTTCATGGCAAATAACAGATTCTTATGTTTATTGCTTCAAATTGCAACCTTTAATCTTTATTGCATCTAGGAGGGAATTAGATTTCGATCATAAGTTTGTTTTATATTACAATAGATTGGTAAATGTGACGATAGTTCTTAAAATGACCTTCTTTGCTAATTCTTTGAAGTAAGCTTTTGGTCCAAATAGCTAAAATTTGGCATGAGTTTAATTTTACTTTGATATATTAAATGATAGTCCAAGGTACAAAGAGTCATATCTGTTACTGAAGATTTTGGGAATTTGGACTCATAACATTACTGTAGAAATTATATGAAGTAAAATTTTTAAAAACTTCAGCAATAGAAATGACTCTTTGTACCTTGGACTGACAATTCATATTTTAAAGAAAAATTTATCTCATACCAAATCTTAGCGATTTGGCCCAAAATTTACTTCATAATAGAGCAAAGCCATGTCACAAGCTGGAAAACCAACGGGCGCTGTAAGCGTTTTTATGGTAGGGCGGTTCTCTCTATCGCATACAATGTTTGTTGTTTCGTACAATGTTTGTTGTTTCGTACAATGTTTGTTGTTTCATACAATATTTGTTGTTTTTGTATTAATATGAACACATTGCAATTTCCCGAATTTTTAAAAAATTATTTTCACAAACAACAAACATTGTATGTATGAAACAATAAACATTGTAAGAAACAACAAATATTGTACGAAAAAACAAACATTGTTGGCGATAGAGAGAAGAGCCCTAAGAATTATTTCAGGTTTATTGACGAGAATTTCACCTAATAACATTCATCTGCCCCAAAACACTTGGGGTCAACACATTATCCGCCACCAAAATCAAAGAATGCATTCGAATATCTCGCGGAAAATTGTCCAGCAACCAGTCATGATTTCTAAGAGGTGAAATCCTCGTCAAAATACCTGAAAGATTTTTACTTGGGTGAAATAGATTATCTTTAATCATATATTTTCCCAGGTAAAATATCCTTTATGTTTTTATGACAAGGAATTCACCTTCTAAAATCGGAATTAGGTGATATCCACAACCGAACACCATAATGTTCCTCTTGGTAACCAATCAGACCGAGTGAACACACTGCCGTAATTGCCATACATATTCCAATGTGCAAAAATGGTTTCCTTGCGATTCTTAAACCATGAGCATAAAAAATGTTCTCCAAGACACCAATTACCCCATTCCTAAGGATTGATCGAGGGCCGCTTAATGAAATTGTAGAGGAATTTTCAACTGGTGTCTTTGAAGTAGTTTGTATACTATTAGGTGAAATCCTCGTCAAAAAATCCAGAAGGATACTTTTCACAAATAAAATAATTATTGAGGAAATTTATATAAACTTCAGATTTTTTGAAGAGGATTTCACCTATTATCTTCCATTTCAATCACTAAAATTATTCTAACTTTTAATCTTGATCAGTCATATGTCCCAATATGTCATCATTGAAACAATATAATTTTCAAAGATGTTGCTTCCATCAATTGAGTAAAATGGACAGTAACTTATTCTATCAATATCACAGGATGAAAGAGGATTGGTTTAATTGACAACCAAGGTTTATGACCAAATCATTTTCTATTGATTTCTGATAAATTGTGTGTCGTCTCAATGAAACTTTCCAATCAAATCTACAACCAGGGATAAAGTTTGTAATTTTAGAAGCTTGACATTTCGGATGTTTTTGAGCACCTTCCTTTGGAATTTTCTCTTCATTTCTTGGTGGCAAACAATTGATGATTGATGTTGATGGGACTTTCAATGGAATTATGGTTCAGCACAATGACAAAAATGAAATAAAATGCAGAATTCTCAAAATTCTATGATACTTAAGTTGGATCCACAAAAACTTGTTCCTTAAATGTGAAGTTAACAGAAGAAATCAGAGGCCTTATTTTAGGAAATTGAACAGAATCCGCAAATATCTTCTGCATCCTTGAAGATGTAGAAATGTATGATGCCATTCTGGAATTACAAAGAATAAAGGATTCCAAAACGGTATCATACATTTCTACAGCTTCAAGGATGCAGAAGATATTCGTGGATTCTGTTCCATTTCCTAACATACGGCCTCTTATTTCTTCTGTCAACTTCACAAATGCACTTTAAAATATTAAATCACATTTTATCTTCCTCTAACATCAAGGGAATCAAAAATGCATGAGTATGAGTGTGTGCCTACCTGAGAGAGAATCTTCTTATAAAGGATTATATAAATTGAAAATGACCTTCTTTATATGGAATTTCACGGTTATATCGACATTGTTTTGTATTGGGGAGATCCAGCCAAAGTAAGTTACAACAAAAATTAAACGTGCAAGCTCCAAAGACTTACAGGAATGTAATCAATGCAGTTTCACCATCAAATTGATATTATTTTTCTTCATTCCTTTCCATTTAATGAAAAGTAAGCAAGTTCCAAACAGATTTAATCAGCAATTTATATTTTTGTTATCTCTTGGTGATTTTTTTTCAAAGGGCAAAAGATAAATTGCTGATCAAATCCACATAGAACATAATTACTTTTTGTAAAATGTAAAGAAATGGAGAAAAATAGTGTCATTTTTATTTGCAAATGATGAATTTACCAAATTTTGTAATTTTGGTCCTAGTTTCCACGTTTTTTGATGACTTTTTCCACTTTATCAGAGCTTTCCATTATTACTACATGTTTACGGTACCCTGTAAAATGCAAAATCTTTTTTATCTTGGGATTTATCTCATTTGAATCTTTATTTCTGTCGAATTTGATTCACAGAATAGTGATCATTTCATGAATGCAAGTAATGACAAATACGCTTTCATGCAAGGACAATATGTCGCATTAAGAATATCAATTCATTTTTAAAAGCTAGTATGAAAATCAAATTTATTATGAAATGTGCGGGGCTTACAGTGTCTGCAATTTAGTCGTAGACTGAGACGGCCAATTGTTTTTTGAGAACCCCAGGCATTTTCTCGGCAAAATTTTTCGTTTGGGATTGAAATTAGACCTTCCTCTGCCCCCCATAAAATTTTCAAGTCAAAATTATTATTATAGGTACTAGTATAGGTACACTTCCTCTGGTTCATAAAATGACTCATAAAATT
>JAOWAT010111555.1:0-10399 GCA_028571025.1 Longipedia americana
ATGACGGTGTTCGCCGAAGACCAGTAAGCATAACATGACGGTGTTTGCCGAAGACCTGTCGCTTGTATCGCGACATTCGGAAAAGACTTTTTTCCCCCTCCTCCTCCTCCTCCTCCTCCTCCCAATTGCTATTACTAGACTTGCGTTGATCCGCAGGTAAAAATTAATATTTTTGTGAGACCCTGAACCGAAGAAATAAATAATACAAATCAATTCTAATTTCAGGTGTGTGCGACTGTTTAAAACCATTGTCATGAATGAAAATGGTTCAATAATGAACAAGTGAATAGATTATCTGTGCTCAGAGTAAATAATTTTTAAGCTCAGGTAGTATAATTCATTTATTGGTGAAATATTTCCAAAAAAGTGCAATTTGGGTTCCAATTGTTATAATATAGAAGTGACCTTTGTTAATTGACCAATGATGGTTTTGTGTCAATTTGAGTGGCATTGTTAGTTCAAAATCCTCTGGTAAAGGACGTGACATCTTGGCAAAAATAAGAGAGGGAAAACCAGTTTATACATGAGATAAAAAACGTGCAGAAATGTAATACAAATTGGACTCAAAATACCTTATTATTTACAAGAAACTAAAACCAATTTCTCTCACGACACGACATGAGAAATTTTTTCTCTGGCTTTGCAAATATTCTCAGAGTTTCAATGTATAACAAAGATTTTTTTATGATAGATATCTAGAAATTGGAATTTTAACCAATTGCTGCAGATTTTTGTCTATTTGTAAAACCTACAATTTTGAAAGATAGAGATAATTTTTTAAAAAGTTAAATATTGTAGTGTCAAAATTCGACGATTTTTCTCATTTCAAATCAATGCAGGCTTTTTTTGCAAACTTTTTGAGAAATCCAGGCCCAAAATTGGTCCAAAACTCAACTTTTCCCGAAAAACTCAGAATTTTTTCAAAAAACTCAGGTTCGGTAAATTGCTTATGTAGTAAAATTTGCAAAACATAACCAAAATTTTTCAAAAACTCAGCTCCAAAAATGAAAAAACTCACAAATACAAGATTTTACGTCTTTTTAACAAATGTAAAATCTGCGAAAAAAGCCTGTCAATGGTTTCAATCAGAAAAAGAACAACTTCATTAGGAAGATTTGCCAAGATACATCATGTTTTTGAAGAATTAATTGATTAAAAAGTTCGGTCACAATGTGTATCAATTATTCACAAAAAGTACAAACTTCATAATAAATCAATTCTTTAGAAACATATTTAGTAGTAAAGCTGTAAAAACCGAATGCTATGAAAATTCGACTATCTACGATTTTCAAATCAATTTCAAATTCTCTTGCATATACCAAACGATCCCCTCGTAGTCAAATACTTTTTCATATTTGCACATTTGAAATGAATTTATCTATAAAAGTGAAAGGTAATTTTTGGGTCAATTTTCTTCATAAATTAAGAGGAAGTCACCCCCCCTGGAAGCTCTCCAGCAATTTTGCCAGTTTAGTATCCCATGCATTGTCTAAAGGGAAAATTTAGATCCTGCCAGGCAAAATTTCATTCGGTTTTGAATCAATTAGAAGAAATATTGTATGGTAGGGTTAATTTTCCCTCAGCTTGGGGTGTAAAAGGGCAATTTAGATTCTCAAAAATGGGGTCGCTGGAGAGCTTCGAGAGACCAGTGGGGGAGTAAAAATCATATCGGACGAGAATGGGATTTTTGGCTAAATTGATAATTAATAATTTTGTACCTTTTAACATAGAGTATGCCCATGCAAAATTTCAGAAAGTTTATTTTACCCTAAGCATATTTTTTCACAATTTTCGTTTGCTAAGAGTTGGGCTTGGCTAATTTCGTCTGTTTTGTGTTGTCATTTCAATATTGTATTATTATCATACTAGCAGACATGCCCGGCGTTGCCCGGGAATGGATAGCTATACTAAGGGATACCAGTTAATATTGTGAGCTCAGGCAGAGCCCTCACTACAGAGAACAGTATTTTCTTGATTTTCTCACAAAGGAGTTGCTCTACGGCAAAAGTTCATAAAATATGAAATTATCCCTATGAAAATCGGGTTAAATCTTATTTCTTAAATTTTTTTGTACCTTGGAACAATTTTGAATAAATCGCGAAAAGTGATTTCGCGTAATTTTTATCGCTTTTAAGCAAAATTTGAGTACTTCCGGTTTTTCGGAGCCCTACTTCCGGTATAACTTCCGCTTCCGGTCTAAAACCTGCCCATGACCATGAGGAACCATCCTACCAAGTTTCATAAAGATCGGTCCAATGGCCTAATGCATAAGCAACAGACCCACAGACAGACAGACAGACATACAAACATTCCGCTTTATATATATAGATTTGTTAAAAAAGAGTTATTCCTGATAGGTTTGTAAACAAGAGAAGGTTATGTCAATGGAGCAAACAGATTGCAGATTATTCAAAAACTGGGTAATGGGGCTTTGAAATTTTCCAAATTGGAAAGAAAATGAATTTTGTCATAATAAAGTGCCAACATTTACCTGCTGTCTTTTGCCTTTGCATCATATTTTCAAAGAAATTCTTCAATTCTTATCTATGTAGGTTGTCACAAACAAATCCAAAACTTTTCCTAAGTTTGTCTTACTTCACTTTCAGTTCTACTCCACTATATTGGACACTTCTGTGGCCAAACACCTAAACGGCCTTTCAACGGCCTCTGAGGATAGAGAAGAGGATCCAGTTATTCCGGAGTTGCACGCATTTCTTTCCAATTTCCTGAGGACCAATTCAGAAGCCTGGGCGCCAATCATTTCAAAGTGGTCTTTACATCTTCTGGGGGATCTGTCATCAAAATATTCGTCAAAGGTAAGAACTGGTTTTTTCACGGATTTCAGGTTTAATCCAATCAACGCCAAAAAAATTGACCTACCAATAAGTGTCTTTGCAATTTGTGGATTATTTTAGATAAATTAGCGAAACTTCTCCTCCCAGTTACATATTTTTATTGAAAATTATCAGTAAAATCACTATTTGTTCAATTTTTGGAAGCATGTTACCCATTTTCCCGTAAAATTCTGTTGTATTCAAGCTTCCTCTGAGTAGAAAAGTCAACAACACTTAAGTGTCGTCGGCGTGGATTGGGTTAATTTAATATCGTGAAAACTTTTATTTGTGAATTTTTGAAACATAATGGCTAGCTTTTGGAAATTTTACTACATAAACAATTATGAGGACAGGATTTTTAAAAAGAATTGAGTTTTAATGAAGAAATTGAGTTTTTGCTCGATTTTGGGTCTGATTTTTCAAAAAAGCCTGGAACAAGATTTTCCTTGCTTAACAATATTTATGAGGTACTCCAGTCTAAGATTATTAGTCTATGTAGTAAGTTTTCCAAAAATATGCTGAGATACTGAAATGTTTTAAGCAATCACCAAAACTGAGAAATACATCATTCTTGTCAATAATACTCTTTTTTATTTATAAGCACATGGTTTATAAGCAGATTACCCTAGAATTTTGCAACTTTTATTTAATAAGCATATTTATTTACTACTTATAAGATGCCTACCCTAGATTTGAAAAATTGTTTGCTTATAAAAAATTGAATTTAAGTATTTTACCAACCAAATCTTTGTCTTCAAGGGTTTTCCAATTGAAAGATAGTAATGTCTGGCTCTATTTTACCAACATAATGGCTAAATTTTAACTTTTGCATTTTTGAAAAAAAATGTCATTTTATACTCATTTTACTACATAACCATTGAGTTTTCTTTTAATATTCTGAATTTGGGAAATTTAGGGGAAAATATAGAAGTTTTGAACGATTTTGAGACTGAGTTTTTTCAAAAAAAAATTCGAAGCAAGTTCTTAATTTGTCGTTTAAGACTCGAACTGCCCTTATCACTTCTTTCAGGTTTGCAAGGCCCCTCGTCTTAACGGCATCAACGAATTACTGCCCATCTGGTTGGGCTGCCCCGGCACAAGAACCCTCATTGAACTGACTGCCCAATGCCTCCAGCACAGTATGCTCATCTCCCTCGACACAGAGTCCTGTGTCTCCACTCTCTTGGACACGAGCGTCAAGCACAGCCCCCACTTTGATTGGGTCGTTGCCCACCTAGGAGGATGCTTTCCCACCACGATCATTACTAGGGTGCTCTCAGTCGGGTTGAAGGATTTTTGTCATCATAGCGCACTTCAGGTGGGTTATAAATACTTTTATGATGACTGATAAAGTACACGTTTATATCCACACTCCATATTGAGAGATACAGAATTTCATAAATTTCTGAAAATTCGAAATTATTGTGAAATTATAAAATGTTGGTAAATTACCCTATCAAATATTGGTAAATTACCCTATCAAATATTTTTGAAGAATGCAAATTCACAACAGCAACTCGTTAAATAATGTATGTCCAACAAAGAGTATTTATTTACCCCAAGGAAAATCCTACCATTGAATTTTGAAAAAATTCAAAGTAATTGAACTGTAATGCAGTTGTATATAATTCTTCGAGTAAAACGTGTCTTGTTAAAATAGAAATAGGCTGTTTCAGAAAAAAAAATAAATTGTTCAAAAATCCTTGCTTGTGGCCCATTTTTAAGATTTTTTCATTCTGATTGTAATTTAATTTTTAAGAAAATTCAAGTTTTAAGTGAATTTTGCTTTCCCCATTTCAGATCGAAAAGGACGGCGTAGTGAGCATCTCCAAAGTGCCAAAAATCAACTCCGTAGTGGGCATCTTGGGCCATCTAGCGGGCACTCACGAAAAGGACATCCGCCACGCATTGAAAGCCATGATCCAGGACAGTCTGAGCAGCTACAAGTCGCCAGAGAGCGCTCATGTGGCCACAATCCCCTATCTCCTGCATTTGGCCTCTCAGTCGCAAATGCTCTGTGCGGCGCTTATTGATGATGCCGCGCAAATTCTCAGTGGGGATACTGTCAATCAAATCAAGACTTATGGTGAAGCATTTCAGAAGCCATATTTTATCAGAAAGTGTTCTGTTTTCGAACTTAAAAGTACTGATCTGAAACATTTACTTGTAATTTTTTTAGACTCGCCCTATGCTCAAGATCTTTAAAATTTGTATTCTCCTTCAAAATTTTAGAGGGCTTTGTCATTTTTCAAATTTTCAAATTGTAGCTATAAAAAACTTTATAAATTTGGCTTTATTCTGTAGGGGGAGATTCACAATAATAATCTTGGAAAACCATGAAAAAAGTTGGAATGAGATAGATGGATGAAAAATTGCATCAATCAATTTTGCTATATTTTTTAATTCAATTTTCGAGAAGTTTCTGAGTGAAATATTGATTCTGAAATGCGTACTTCTTCAGTTCACCAATGGATCAAGAACTACTTTCCCGCCCAAGACTCCCTGGTGAATCTCATCGTGCACATTCTAATCGGAAGCAGTTCTTGCGGAACGGACATTTTGTGCTTCCTACTAGACATTGCTGGTGATAGAAATAGTGGACAATCAGCAGACGTGCTGGACGGTTGTAAGCTCATTGTGGACTTACTTTTAGCTGATCTTCTGAATTTGGTGCACCAGTCCAACAGACAAAAAGGCGATGATATACCATTTCTATCAGCAGTCAATGAAAATCAACAAGGTGCAGATCATAGGGTTTCAATCAATCTGGAGGCAATTAATATTTCAAATAAAATTATGTCAGACGTGGAATAACCGTTAGTGGCAATTCTATAATTTTAGGTTGAATGTCTGACTTTTTCCATATTTGAGGCGTTCCAGCGGATTTTAAGTCTGAGGAAAAGTACGCAAAGTTGAGAAAATTGCATTTTAAATTTTCATTTTACCTCAAAATGAGAAAATAAAGACTTTTTTCTTAAATGAGGCATTTTTGAGACACTTTCTGAGTCTGAAATTTTGCAGAGAGCTTCAAAATATACTGTAGATTTGAGTCTCAGACTTTGAGCCAATTTTAATTGGACGAATCTGGTGAGTTATGGGATAAAAACATAAGTTTTAACAGTTTTACCCATTATGTTTTGATTCCAGACTTCAATTTCTGATTGAAACCCGATATTTCCCCCCAAGTCTTCTTCGACAAATATCTTTTGAGTTCTGATGTATTTCAACAGAAAAGCGTCAATTTACTTCTACATATTTTGTCCTTGCATAAAGGCAGAACAGTCGCAGTCAGCACCATCAAGTATTTCATGAACAAAGCGGAAAATGATGACCAATTAGGTGGCGTTTCTGAATCGACATTTCCCAAAAAAGAAACTTTCAGCTTTTATTCAAAAATTTCTTTGAAAATGAAATCTGTTCAAAGACAAGTTTCAAAATAACTTTGAATATACTTTAAAGTCTGTATGTCGACTGATAATTGGAATTTAATAATTTTGAGAAAATTTCTGTGATCACGTTAAAAATCTATTTTCTATGAATATTGCTACTTTCTACAACTCAAATTAAATTAGGAAAGTCTATATTTTCAACCAGAGGAAGTACAAGTTATAAATTTATAAATTTACGGTAGTTTTGAAAGTCAGCCAATGAAATTAAATACCAATAAAGTTTCTGAGTAGAAATGTTGATTCGCACCCTTAGGAGCAATGATCAATTTCATCAAAGAAACTGAATTGTGGATACCAGGCATCGTTGAAGCCTCCGTCAGACAATGTCTCATATTCAAATCCAATCCGTCTTTACCTCTACTGGACAATTTGACGACAGTTCTTGAATACGAACATGAAGAGAATAAAGCCAAAAAGGAAGTGGAAATAGTGACAAAGTTCTCAAAAGCACTCGAAGGCCATCATGAACATTTGCTGCCCAAATTGAGGTCGATTGAATTGATTCCAAAAGTGTTGCATATCTTCAAATTGGTGCCAATGCCGACGGACATTTCTGTGGAGTTAAGACATAAGGTTGCATTTCAGTTTGACGACTATTCAAATTTATTGAAATTATCTTTGAAAAGGAACTTCATTCAAAAATAAGTCACAAAAAACTCATTCATAAAATCATACCAAATTATTCCTCAATACATTTTCATGAAATGAAACATTTGATTCAAGATGATCAAAAATTATCTTTGAAAAGGAACATTATTCAAGGATAAGTTTCGAACTCATATCGATTAAAATAATGCAAATAGTTACATGAATATTATTTGCTCTATCGATTTAAGTAAAATTACTTTGCAGCTACGATTCCAATAAAGCTTCTTTTTTAATAACTTTTACTAAGAAATAGAATTATTTTCACGATGAGGGAATCTATTTGTACTAGATAAATGTGCATGAAGTTTTCATTTTATTCCACACAATTGAGAAACACAATTCTTTTTCTTTTATGGGGGAATTTTGAAACACTTCTAGAACCTGAAATTTTGCATGAAGTTTGAAAATATGCTATAAATTGAATTATCAATGCTTTGAAAATGCCAAAATTTCAACATAAATACCCCAAATAGTCATCAAACTGAAACGCCACCCCCTCAGACCATCCACTGCTTCGTTCACACCGTGTTCAAAATATTGGAGAGTAAATCGTTTTCCGTTGAAGGGAAATCTTCCCATTTGTGCGACTGCAGAGACATCTTGCTGTCTTTGGCTTCATCAAGCGACGTGGGTCTGCCTATGCTGCTCAGGTTTCTGCTAGAGGGCGCTATGAATTCGCCCTTTGCTGAAGTGTTCGGAGGGAAATTCCTGAAGCAATCAGAGGTGGGGCACCGATGGAATTTTGAAACTATTTTGAGAAAATAAGATTTGAATTTTTCAAATTAGCAGTAAAACCTTTAAAATTACAATGAACAGTTAGCCACATATTTCTTCTTGTAAGTAAGTGTAAGTAAAAATTACTTTAAAATAATGAAACTTCCAAAATCACAAAAATATCAAATAATTTGATTTTAGAAAATTTTACTCAATTTCAAGAAAATGATAATAAGAATTTTTCAAATTAATGGTAAAACTATAAAATATCAATACTAGTATTTGAGGCGTCCCAACGGACTGTTAAAATTAAAAATTTTGCGCAATTTTGAGAAAAATGTATTTTAAATCTTCTGTTATGTAGTAATTTCATCAAAAATGCCATCTTCAACCTCAATTTCCGGATAGGGGATAAGAGATAAGTGAATAATTCTTTTTACTCATGAAAGATTGCATCTATCTCCACCTAAAAATTCTAACCTTAAATAATTTTGATTAATTTCAAATGTCCGTTGGGCCACCTCATTTATCTAAAAGAAAATTTCTTATTTTGTATTAAAAGTGAAAGATTAGTTTTTGTAACATGTAAAACAGTAACTTTAAGTAAAGTTACAAAATTGCAAAAAATCGTATAATTTCAAAATTTTATTGGTGAACCCCCCGATTTCAGAAGAAGGAAAATTTAAAACTGTTCGAAGAAAACTTAAAATTCGGGGCCATGCCTACACACCCTCTGGGCACATCGACGGTGTTTCACGCTGGCATGATCGGAGATGGCCCACGGAGAACTCCTATTGCGTTTAGAACGACGCCCAAGGAAGCAGATTTTAATAGATTCGCATTTGGAAATGTCCTGTTTAAGATCTGCGAACTGCATGATAAGGTGCCTCCTGTATTTCAAAATTAACGTTTTAACATGAAACTACTAAAGAAACATCCTCATGGTATCCTCAAAAATACACCTTCATGATTCTAAATGAAGCGTTCCTAAATTTATGACATTTAAGATTTCAAGGACTGTGCTTACACCCTAAAATTTCGTTTACTTTCAACATGAATTTTTAAAATTCAATCCATGACTCAAAATATGTTAAAATGGTCCGCCGAAAAAGTTAAGATGGTCCATTTCCATTTTGAATAATTACTATTCTCAAAATGAAGCATTTGTCTATTTTTTTGTAAGATCCATATGCAGGTTCCAAGAAATTTGTCAATGAAAAATACTTCGTATGGACCATTTTAACTTTTTAAGTGAACCATTTTTACTTTTTTCCTATTTCATACATTTTAACAATCATGAGTGAACTCAAGTCCTGATAAAGTTTCAGAGTTCACATTACAGAGTAAAGATATCGATCCTGCCATGCAAAATTTAATTCAGTTTCAAATCAATGAAGAAAATTTGCATGGCAGAGTTGATATAATCTATTTTTGTATAAAAGCAACTTAAATTAACAAAAAGGGGGCAGTTGGAATGCTTCGAGTAGGGGGTGAGTTAAACGATGATTTTGAAATGCACCCCTCGACTCCCCTCACAGGACAACAGCAAAGAATCCTTCCGCCAACTCTCACTGCTATTGGTGGAACTGGTCTCCCCAGATGTGATGTACAACGGTTTGCCTTGGCCAGATGAAGAATTCACAAAAGTCACCATCGAAAGGGATTTGCAGATACTGAAGACGCTCCAGGATCACCCCATTATTTGGACGTTGCTGGCCGGCTTGGCCGAAACGAGGCCATCGTTGTGTTACTGCTCGGTGCTGCTGAGGGCCGTGATGGCCATTCAATTAAGGTGCAGTTTCAGTTTGAGAGGAATTTTAGAATTTGAATAGAAAATATTGGCATTATGAAGATTGCAGCTCTATAAATTGCCAATATTAAGAATTTGTTCTCTCTGCAGTGTTTGTTTCCTCTGTAAAGGTACAGTAAAAAGTAAAGGAAGTTTATACAACTAGAAAGTCTCTAGTTTCTAAAACATCCATTACTTTCTGATTTTCTTGCATTGAAATCAGATGAAACAAATTCTTAAAATGGATAATTTGAAACGTTACAATCCTCATTTTGCCGATTGCACTAACATAATGTTTGAAATTTGAACCTTTCTTAAAATTCAAAATCTGCAATCAGGATCCCTGAAGTTACCTGTAAAATATAAATGAAAGAACCACATCATAAGGGAAAGCTTTAATTTGTATTTATTTCTGAAAATTTTCAAAATTTTTCATTCTAGTTACAATAGGATGGCCTAAAATGATAAAGAATTAATTTTGTTTAGTTGAAACAATAATGAAACTTTCCTTTGAATAAAGTTCCATTTTTAATAGGGTGCTTCATCAAAAATTTAATTGCATGATCTTCATGTTTGGAAAACTTTTTCTAATAGATTTTGATCTGTAGAATTCAAATCTGTTCTCAGTTTTTCCAAAAAATCCCATTTACATGTTACTACCTCCCTTTGAAGATTATTACTTTTCTCACCATTTCCCGGATTTTTCCTGGATTTTTTCAGTGTGTGTGTCATGCACTTCCTCTAGTGCACATGTAAAATTTTAAAATATCTTAATTTTCCTAATCTGATTCTCTGATTTTCGAATGGAGGTAGAAACATCTAAATCGAATTTTTTCAAAAAAACTGAAGCTGGCATTGATTTCAGGGGATCAAAATCAATTAAAAAAGAAACAAGGCTAAAGCATCGCAATGTATACGAGTTTAGATCGTCACACGTCGATTGTGAGACATCAGGCGTGTCAATC
>JAOWAT010111666.1:0-10398 GCA_028571025.1 Longipedia americana
CGTTATTTTTAACTAGCTGGGTATTCAGACAAAAAATGGACAAAAAATGACTTTCAATTGCAAAGTACGAAAAAAAGATTTGCCCTCGAAAAAGTTTTAGAAGAATGAAGTCAAGCTCTGTAAAGTCTATAAGCTTGTCCAGTTGGATATATTTACCAACATCTAGTGACACCAGACCGGGAGGTTCAATGAATTTTGTTAGAATTTCACTTTATATGATTTTTTATGAACAGTTCAGAGAATAATGAGCTGCTATGGCTCAAAAAAATTATACTTTTCAACTAGACCCTACTATTCCCTCTCGATCAATATTTTTTTTGTAAGCCTCCGCACCTCGAGAAGTCTAGTTTCAAAAAGTGTCATTTCTCTCTCTTTATGGAGTCAGTTGGCTTCAAGAGAGTTCAGTTTTGCCGGAGAAAGAAAAATGTGAATCTTTCAAGTCATAACCTATTCGTTTGATGTGTGATTCTTTTTTGAAGAACTTCTCAATTTCTTTGAGAAACCGACGACATTCCACCAAGATTCCATACAGGAATGTCTCAAAAATGCACATGCCCAGGACCGAATCTTATTCAGTACTAAAAGTGTACCGGAGAGTTAAAGGAAGCTTTGTTTGCACGATTTTTTTTGCAAATTTATAAAGTGCTGATCATTGAAAGAAAATTATTAGATGAAAAAGTTGTAGGAAATTTGATCACTAAATAAGGAGTAAGTACGACTACATGATTCGGCTCGTATGACTCCTAAGACAGCTGACTTGTCCATTGTTGTGTCTTTCCCACTCCAATCAAAAGTTTTTCTAATTTGACTTTCAACTTAAAAGAAACCCTGAGTTGGTTGTCGGACGGGAGAAAAAGATATAGGCAACCAATTAATCGAAAAATACCGAAAAACTGTCGAGTTTCTAGAGAGGTCGGATATATAATTAGGATAGCATTAGGGGAAAAAATCTCAAAAGTAGGATACTAGCGTGTAAACCAGAAAACATCAGAGATCTTGGTGATTTGACGTCATCATTTGTCAAGAGTAGCAAATATGTTGTCATCATTTTGAACTGGTGATTCATTTGTTGAGCAGTTATAAATTATAAACTCTTAGTAACGATAAATTAAATAACATCATATTATTTTTCGTAAAACTAGTTTATAAATACTTCATTCCATGCTTACTTTCTGCAATACAAGTTTCACTCCGAAAATTTGAAAAAAAGTTAAATCGATAAATCCAAGTTTAATTATAAAGTCAGTCCTAGCTTTTAGAATATCGCTCAATGTCCCTGAATCCTACGATGAACTTCCCTGATAAGATTCGATAGATGCACTTCTCAGAATTAAGTCTGAAATCAGCGATCAAGTCTATCTTTTTCTTGCCTTACTATTATTCTTGCTCCGGTTCCTGCTCTTCTTATTCTAAATTTATCACAAAAATACCTTATTCTTATTGCTCTACCCCTTGTTCCTGATTTTGTTTGATTTGTTTCGCTTTGGGGTCCTTGAAACTAATATTCTATATCTAATTTTCATCGAGACCAATAGTGAGTACGACCAAGTCCTTATCAAAGTTGATCCCTGCTGGAGTCATTTGCTAAACTTTGTGTCGATTTCTTTTTTATTATTGCCTTTTGTAGAGGAATTGAACTAAAGTTGCTAAGGAATGCTTCTACTATTGTTTTTTGTAATAATCAGAGGGTCTAAGAGTCGGCCTGCCAAAAATAAATAGGTGGCTTGGCTGTAAGCTGTCATTAATGTGACTAAGGGTGCTCGGGCCTATGTCACAAAGTTAAAACTATTAATGTGATGGTTATTATTGCTGACTTTACTTTTTTTCTTACTAGTTGAGAATTGGTTGAAAGAAAAATATTTTAGTCTCCAATTTTTTGCTTTATTCCGGGTGCTAATTTTGTACCTAGCCTTATTGAGGAGGTGGAGGCAACTGCCTAAGGATAAAATCTCTGGGGTAGCGTAATTTATCAATAGCTCCTCTATTCTAGACCAGCTTCAAAAATCTTAGTATTGTTTAAAACTAATTCTTGGAAACTTTAAACCGATACCAAAGCTTTCCATTCGCAGGAAAGTCTATGTTTTCCTGATCCCATCTTTTAGCCAGAGCAAACTTGACTCCTATCTCTCCAACCAATTAAATTCTCTTGACATTTTAATTTGATAGAAGAAATCTACCCAAGAGCAACAATTTTTCAGAAGTAAAGTCTCCTCCCATTATTACAACATTCTTGTCTTTATTCTTCAGGAATCTCAAACAAAAACTCACGTATTTCCACCACAGTGTCCCAATTATGTTTTTCTTGAACAAGTAGCTCATAATACCCGATGGTTCCGAAGAAAATCTTTACTATGAAACCACGATGTCTAGGACCGGTGCCAACTATGATTTTAAGGAATTTGATATCTAAGGGTAGAGAAGTTTGCGTAATTGATAGACTACAGGCTTTTATTAAACTTGCTGCTATTCAATTTTTGCTTATGACTTGACTTACTACTATTGCTGAAGAACCTAAGCTGGCATAAAGTTGATGTTTTATAGTAAGTAGGCTGATCCCTAATTAAGCGTTTAGTTTTAAAGTTTCTATCGAATTTTTCCAAGCTCTTGGTGCTCTAAGAATTCAATGGCAGGGTCAACGGTAGCTTTCATATGTTAAAGCAAAAAATTGACTGAAAATTATTCCACAAATCTCCCTTGTTTCCCTCCATAGCTACACGCGATCATAATAAGCATCGGACTTTTTTCTTGAATGATTTTATAGGTCTAAACGAACCCGTTCCAGTTTTCTTAGTCGAGGAGGCTCATAAAATCGAAAACCAGTGGTTTAGCATTAACTTCTTCTTCTTATTTTCCCTTTTTCTTTTTGACAAAAGTTTTCTTTTTTTTGACGCTCTGCTCTTGAGTTTTCCTCTCTTATTCGAGTCTTAATTCTTATTCTTTTTTGAGTTGAATATACTCACGAAGCTCTTGGAGTTTATGCTAGCTGTCTGGTTTCAGCTTGAGGTTAAATTTTAACATAACTTTTTGCCCTTAGAGGGGAGTTTCTTTGACAGTTTTAAGCCTTTCAAGAAAATCGCTGTACTTATCCATGTTAATACTGCTAGCTTAGCTGTTGAGGAGTGCCTCTACTTTGATGAACTATGCCTTGTCTTAGAATCCATCAAAGGCACCAATGATATCTGCGAAAACCTTTTCACCTAGTTTTGTTTTGAAATCCTAGATCATGGCTTTTTAATCGTCCTCCGTCCATTTTTTCTTTTTGGCTTTTTTGACCCACTCAGCCTTAATCTTAGCGACTTACTCCGTGTGAGCCTTGAGATCTGCTTCATTTTCCTCTTACAGTGGTTATCTGAAGGGTATTTCCCACATATCCAGTTCCTTTCTCGTTGAATCTGCAAAATCTCCTCCCAGTTTGTAGGCAGCTAAATAAAGATATTGACGGATTGCAGGGAAAAGATTCGACTTATTTGAAGGAAGAAATGTTGATAGGTGATAGTAGTGATACAGACGATCTAAGAAACAAACTCTTGACACCTGGTCAATTCTAGTCTAGTCCGCATCCTCGATCATGGATTTTATCGTCTAGATGGACTGGTCCCAGTATGGTTAAGGCTTTTTTTAAACCATACTTTATTACCCATTCTATTAAACTTCCTGATTAACAGGCTAGATATTATTTATTTTATTATAAACTTCCGTAAATAGTTCTCTGAACCAACTGTGAACAATCGAATTATAGTAAAGTCCAAAGGAGGCATTTTTCGCTTCGAACTATTTTTCTGCAATTTCCGGATTACTAACATCCGGCAGTGGTGGCTCCGACGGTTTAACTTGATCAACAATATCCTAAAGAATCTACCGAGCATCTGTAGACAATGATGCTTACTTGAGCTGCCGAGTAAAAGCTTAGCGAGAATTTTTGTATTCGTCCTAAATAAAAGCCTTTCCTTCGAGTTTAATGGAAGGAATTGGCGTTGTGATAGGTGGTTTGCAGACAAGATTGTACTATTCGATAAATATTCCTGGGATATCCGAGAGAAAGCTGAAGGCAAAGGTGATTTACTATCCTGGCTTGATGGCATTATTTTGATAATGACAGTAGAATCTGGATTTGGGGTCTTTTATTGCAGATGGGTTGATTTTAGCTATGTTTTTACATTACCAGTCGAAATAGATTGCACTTTCACCGATATTTCTAACCTTAATATCCTTAACCTGTATGTTATTGAGCTAAGTGTCGAATTTTAGTTCAAGCTTATCTATGAGTAACTCCTATCCGTCGACTAGATGTTAGTATTAGGGTTAATGAATGTTCTATTGCACAGGCAGGGACCTTCTCATTATTTGGCTCTGTTTTAGAGCATAACTGACTCCAGATTAAGATAGTTGACTGGGTCGGTCAACACTCTGACTACCTTGCATTTGTCCTTACGATTATTTTTAGTATAAATCACTTTTGTTTTGTTCTAACGGTGTTGGTGCCTGCCTGCTAATTGTTTTACGGAGGTTATAAACTTTACGAGTCTTGTTCTGGTTCATTTTCTTGTATTGAATTTAACTCTGTGATGTTATACTTTTTAAACTGTTTAATATGAAAGTTACATAATTGAAGAAAAATAGCACTTTGATATTCCGTGTGAAAGTTAAATAGTCTGCTTCAGAAATGCTGGGAGTGCTAAAGAATAATAAATTTGACTGAGTAAGATCATCTCTGAAAGTTTAATAAAGAATGGAGTAAATCACTCTACTGTCATAGCCATGGAACTATTTCGAAATTCGTCGTACAGAATGAGACAGAGAGAAGATCCTGCACTTCTGATAAAGTTACTGAACCCACCTCTCCATAGTCCCTTATACCCTTACCTTTTGACAGTTTTTTTGAAGCAATCGTAAATTCCAGTGTACTACTTTCGCTCTTTAAGGGATTGCATCATCAGTTTCCTTTTTATCGTATCACCTGGGTATGCCAGAAACTCCGACAGCATGACTGAGAATTGTGCCCACACAAATTTGGCAAACACGTGCGCTTCTTTGTAATTTGAGTTAATTACTTGGTCCCAAAATGATTTCTTTTCCGGTATCGTAAATTCCAAAGTAAAATCCACGATAAATAAAAACACTGGGTACTGCAGCCAGTAGACCTCGATAAAGACCTCTGATTCCTTATTTCCGAAAAGTTTTTGAAAGACAATCATGCAATCCCGAAAATTACCGCTGGTTCTTCTCTTTTCCCAAATCGACTCCTATCCGAGTTCGAGCAAAATCCAGAGGGTGAACAAAGACAGCAGTAGCTCCACCTGCAAGCCCTCCATTCAAAATTCTGATGAAAAGGTAGTATGCTTTTTATTGATTGGTGGTGGTTTTAAGTTTAAAAAGACTGTTAAAGTAATCTTTGAAGGCAAAGCTTAGGGCTTGGGTGGGAAAATATCTGATGACATTGACAAAATTACCTCGCCAGAGTCCAAAAAATCCATCTTACCTGGTAGTTCTAGATATGCAATCAAATATTCCTTTGTATTTGGTTTTAACCTTTTTATTTTAGCTTTCTGTCTGCATTAGTAATTTGACTCTTTCGATGGGAGCAACAACGGTCTTTGAAATGATCCCAGCGATACCTCCAAACATGAAATCTTTGAAAAAGTTGGTTTTTGCTTCGTACATTCTTCTCTTAGGTTTGAGGATGGGGTTTGTGCACACATCTGGCTGCATAATATTCTTAAATATAAGTACAAATAAAGTTTACTATATACCAAAAGTTGAGAGTTATTATTCGGAAATCAACTAACGTAAATATTATCTTTTGCAAATTTGGCAAAAAATGCTAAGTCTTGGGACAAGAATTATCGGGAAAAAAAAACAATACTATCTATCATTGATTGAATGAGACTTATCCTGAATGTCCATTCAAAAAAATATTAAATTTCATAAAACTTTATCAACAACACAGACAGGTGTATCTATGTTACTATCCCAACCTTGGTCATCATTTTTAGACTCATCAAATAAAAAATTTTGATTTAAGAGCATCTACCTTAAAAAATGGGGTTTTTAACATGATTTTACTTTGTAACAAGTGATTATAATTCAAACTTATAATGGGACAGGATCAAACTGCCAAGATCAACTGCGGATTCGGGGAAAAAGACCCTGAGGATTCAAAATACGAAACAAATAAACCAGATATCTATTTAAAGGAGTAGAATGACGATAGTTACCGGGTCAGAAACAACAAAAAATAAAATGGCAGCATGGGCTACCAATTTTAGGAGAAAAAACGACTAGATCTACAGAGCAATAAACCTCTATATCGCGACTACCCCCAGAATGCAGACTACCCCCTAAAAGCTAAAAATCTTTTGGGTGAGAAAACTGACGAGATTGATCATGAAAATATTATAAAAGTTTCCCATAAAGAATTCTAAGGAAGCTCTTACAATAGGGACGCAAAACTGTACGAAGAAAGCGATTTCGAGTTGAAAAGTTTGACAAGAATAATTGAAGAGAGAATATTGACGAGACAATTTTTCAAAGAGTAAGAAGTATTGAACTTGCTGGAATCGTTAGTCTATGCATTGGCATATCTGAGCAAAACTGGAAATAATCATCATAATTTCTACCCAAGTACCATTTTCCAATCAAAATTTACCGCCAAGGATAACTAACCTTTTAAAATCGTGCATCCTTATTCTGAGCCAGATTCCGCTTATAATTTGACCAGAAGAAGTAATTATTGTATTTTATGGTAGGGTAAAGGTTTAGTTTTCTCTCGCCAGAATTAATATTAGCAGTGATAGATGACGTACCTATGGAATCGATATCGTAATAAATTCTTTAGAAATCTGATATATTCGCAATAGGAATGACCGTGCTTTAGTTTGCCACACTGCAGCCAAGCGCATAGTGTTTTGACTAATAAAACTACAACATTCTAGACGAAACCATCAGAAACCGACTAAATCACGTAGGTTAGATTTATGGAAACAGTGACGGAGGCGCCATAGTCAATTGCTTAAAGCTCATGCTAGAGTACTAGTTCAAACAAAGGATCGGAGTAGAGGAGCTTTCGATAGGACTTTGGATGAATTTAAGATAGAGAGGCAACAAAAATAAGATCATTAAAATGCCTCAGCAATCCTCAGCCATACGTCAACAGTCATACCCTAATCCTTCAACTTTCTTGCAAAGTACTCCATCCCAAATGGTATCATCAGAAACATTTCCGCCACCAAATGTGGTCTCATCCTTGCATAATCAACAAAGTTCTTACGTTCCAGTCTCCCAACAATCGCATATTAAGCAATAAATGCCTTTGAACCCTGCGGATTCCAGCATACCATTAGGAAAAATAGCACCAGGTGTCACTATATTACCACCAATTAGCACTCTCCCTCCTGGAGCAGTTGTAATGGCTAATCCAATGAATCTTTCACCATAATAATTATTAAAGTCAAACCCAGCTAAGTCTCAACTCCATACACAAGTTTAGACCGGCAAGACAACAAACAGAGGAAAGGCTAACGATTCTCATAATTTTGGGAATGTATCACCAGATGATGGTCACTTACTCATGTATCAGCAGAAACCTAATATTCAAGAAGCAGAAGTGGTGATGGGATCTACTCAAATAGTGACAAGTTATCCCGAAACATACAGCTAAATTGGAGTGAACAGTAGTTATAATGGTGTTCCACCTAAACCCTTTGAATAAATAGGCAAGTATGGGTTAAATACAAATTAAGTCTTGAGAGCAGGTTTTAATGGTTAAGGTGAAGGGATTGGAGGGAAAAAAGATATAAATCATGACAGGAATACTTCTCACGAAAAGAATATTTAACCTGTATCAAGTTATAGAAGTGAAATATACAAAAATATTGCCACTGGAAACGAAAAAATCGATGACTTATAACCATTAAAAAATATTCCCAAGACCAGTTAAAGCGTAAACAATCGATATATTCATTTTTTTAAGGAATCCAGTGGGAAGTTGAGTGGTGATAGCAAGTAAAAAGCGGGGCGGATGGACTCTGCTGTGTATAATTCCACGAATCCATACTCAATTTCTTCAGACCTGACTGATAGGGGTACTATGGATTATTTGAAGTCGGGTTATACGGTGAAATCTTAAATAAAAAGTAATGACATCAACTTTCAGAAATTTTAGAACACAAAATATCAGTTCGAGTAAGGAAGCAATTTTTCAACGTATAATGACGAATTTAAGTCAAACTAAAATCATTCTAAAGAAAGCTTGGAGTAAAGAGTCTAGAGAATACTAAACATGAGTAAAAACATCAAATGATCATGATTTTTTTCATTGTAGAAGGTTTTTCCAATTTTTTTTTTCATTGTAGAAAGTTTTCCAAATTTTTTCACTCATTACATGGTATGTGGACAAACAAGACAAATAACACTAATGATATGTTGGGTTTTTCATGTGATCAAAAAAACTGTTCTCAAGATGATGTCCAAGCATCCTAGTTCTTGATAAATTACCAAGAGGGGGGGAAATAATTTTTTTATTTGAAAATCTATCAGTTGTAGTTGTAAGTTCAGAAAAATATTTTAAAGTTGGTTATACTCTTACTGCTCTTCTTTTTGGTTTTGGATTCCAGCTGACCGATAGCTTAAATAGTAATAATCTCATCATTTTATATATAAACAAAATACGAAGTGAAAACTTTGGTCGTCTCTGCTGCTATTCTATGCAAAAATAGCCAGAAGCAGTATTTTACTCTTAAACTTTGTAAGCATAATTGATAATAATACCTATTCAAATAACTAAGCTTTTGATCATAAAAAAATAAACAAAGAGGATAATCATGACAACCAAAGATTAAAATGAAAATAATAATACACTAAAACTCATTGCAGTTGGAGATACTGGGGTTGGTAAAAGCAGTATTCTGACTCGATTTGTTAGCGATAAGTTTAATGAGTTTAATTAACCCACACTTGGTGCAGCATTTCTGACAAAAAAGTTCAATATTCCTGAGAAGCAAAAACAAGTATAGTTCCATGTAAATTTGCACTGATAACACAGATATGGGACACGGCAGGTCAATAAAAATACAAATCAATAGCACCGATATATTATCGCGATGCAAAGGTAGCATTATGCGTATACGACATCACATCGACAAACTCTTTCTAGGTATTGAAGAGATGGGTGAAGTAGCTACAGTAAAACGGACCAAGTGACATGGGTATGATATATCTAACAATACAGTTTTAGCAGTGGTTGGAAATAAAAGTGACAGATATGAGGAGTAGGAGGTAAATTATCAAGAAGCAAAGAATTATGCTGATACTTTAGAAGCAATATTCAAAGTTGTGAGTGCTAAAGATGGAAAACATATCAATGAACTGTTTGCAGAAGTTGCAGTCAAGGGATTGAACATTCAGAATAGACCCAATAGAAAAAATGATGGATTGACTACAAAGAAAAAGAAGAAGTCATGCTGTTGAAATATACCAAAATATTATTGTTGTTCATTTTGAATGGACCCAGTTTTTTTGGGATTGCATTTTCAAATTTTTTATACCTTGATTGAAGTCCTGAGCATTATATTAATATTAAAAAAATGATGTGTATGTTTTTAAACACATCGTCAAAACAATATCGGAGTGATATCATGCTAATGTTTTTAATAACGATAGCAGCCCTACTGACGGTCTTTTCAGAGTCGAAATGCCAGAACAATACAGATTTTCGATACTAACTACGATAGGTTTCCGAGATTCAAGGATACAATTCAATATGCAGTCAATACACTCGCAGAACCTGTTGTTCCTCCAAAAACATAGACGTATTGGCACGAAAGTACTCAAACATATGATAGTATTAAGAATAAGCAAAAGTGTGGTTGCTGGAGTTGAAGATTTGTCAGTGGGATGTAAAGGGAAATTAACACAGTTAATGTGTTCATATTGCGATGGAGATGTTGTAAGCTTATGATATAATGTGTAGGGGTAAGGTTTATTGCAGGGGATATGCCCAAATTATTGTCTTGAATTATATGCTGTCTGCAAGGAGGACTATTTTGTGGTCGATACTAATGGAAAGTTGCGGGTTTGTAAGGCAGATGATATCGTCTGTACACAGTTAGGGTATATAATCCACAGTCCCTTAGAAGAGAGAGGAAAAATATGCGAGGTATTTGGTTTCTCCCAAGGTCACTAAAATAATTGTTGGAAAGGACTGAGCAGTGGAGACTATCGTGGAAGTGGGAAAAAGAAGATAAGGTACAGTTACAAGAGAAAAATTCCAGGTCGATAATAGGAATCATTTTACAGTGGTTAGAGTTTAAAACTGTATTCAATTTGGATAATGGTAATTGTGTTTATAGGGTTAATTTTGTGGAAATGGGGGAGAGGGTACTTACAGCCTCAGAAGAAACA
>JAOWAT010111777.1:0-10396 GCA_028571025.1 Longipedia americana
AAGTAACTTGTGCAATTATTTTTTTGAATTGTCCAAAAATTGGAATTTTTCCATTGGATTGCTTCCAGAGGGGAGTGCCCATTTACAAGGTTCTTTTTAAAATTTTACCAAAACTACTTGAATATCCCAGAAATCATGCTCTCATATTTATGATACCTAATATTTTTAGACAGTCTTCATACGTATACTCATATTATGAGACAACAACATAACAATTAAATTTCTAATTTAGATTGATTACAAATTACTTTGGAAGAGGAACTTTTTTCAAAGGTAAGCTTGAAATAATTTCAATGATATGTTTATTCTCCTTAACTAATAAGGAAATCTAAGTTAGAATTCCTTACATATTAACTATACTATTTCATACATTTATGAGAAACCAGATATGGCTGACTCATACCTTTACGTATTAGAATAAGATATATCCTACTTTCTTCTGTAAATATGTCTTAAAAGCTAATAAACTTTTTCAAATTGATAATTGTGCCAGATACATAACAATTAATGACGTATCATCGTATCATTTTTATGATGCAAAAATTGACAGACATCCCTTCCCTCCTTCATGATATGAATTTTTACAGTATGAGGTCGAAATAAACTTTGGGACTTGCCTCTCAGAACAAAGTAATTTTAACTTGAAATTTTAATCAAATTTCAAAACTACTGTACTGCTATTTTGTTGTATTAGTCACAAAAGCAAAATTCAACAAATCAAAAATGTGGTCAAACTGCAACAGCACCCACCTGACAGAGCTTCAGCATATTCTTGACAGCAACATCAAAATGCGAAATGAACTTATTGAAGACCTCGACCTCCCTGTCCAGGAACTGTTGATCGATCTGTTTCTCAGGCGGCTTTATGGCCATGAATAGACTTCCTCCGATAAGCGGATCCTTTTCCGCTTTTCTCTTTCCGGCCTTCCACCGTTTTTCGTCAGTACAAGTCAAAAAGTGCTGCCAGACTTCGGATTGGGATAGGATTGGGTGACGACAAACGCGGTCAACGAAACTCTGAAGCTGGTTCATTCGATGCTCGATGAATTCCTCCTCGTACCGACCCTATTGTGGGGGAACAAACAGGGATTTTATTCAGTTGTGTTAAAAAGAAATTTGATTATATACAGCCATTCAGAAAAATTTGTAATGTAACCAAAAACGCAGGCATTTTTGACAAAAATTGGAGAAACTAAGACCAAAGTTTTCACAAAAATCAGAAGAATTGCCTAAACTCAATTCTCACATTTTCTCAAAAAGCAAGGCAAAAATTTCCTCACATTGAGCTCTATCGGTGTGATGCCAAAACTGCTAAATGCCGAATTTTTATTCAGTTCCATTTAATTCACTGCCATCATTTCTATCAGTTCCATAAAATTTCTTTGACACTCACCTGAATCTGCTTATCCGGCAAAGGTGGAATGGGAATAAAACTATATTTTTCGGACAATCTTTCATGGAGCCAATCAAAGTGCTTGTAACGACGAGACACTTGAATATTATTAAAGCTAGGCGTTAATTGGTAAGCGATAAAACTCTTGAGTCCTTTCAATTTGGATTCCTTTTTGGGTGAAGCAATGAAACAATTGTAGGGAGGTTGAACGTTGAACCAATTGAACTTGCCGTCGCCGCTGAGTGGAAAGAGATAATTCATGAAACCAATGCAAGTATATTACATTCTACCAAAATTTGCCTTGTAGTACTATTGGAAAATGGAAAGATTGAATTCAAAATTAATTTTTGGAAAACACCGTACATATAAATTTGAAACTTTCAAATATTAATTGTCCATCTATCCTCGCTTTATGACCCAGTATTTTAACAATTAAATATAAACTTAGATTGGTATTGGTACATGACTTAATATTTTTGTTCGAAAACTTATGAAGATTGATGTTTAAAAGAGAAGAAAGTAACTAAAAATTGGTTTCTCTAAATCAAGATTAATGGGGTCTCTCAATCTTATTATTTCACGATAAGATGACAGTTTCAACATTGTAATAACGAAAATCTCACGATTTTACATTATATATTTCTTCCATATTGTACTACTACTAGAGAGACTTCTGTGTTATAACTCTTCCTGGTTTCATGAATAAAATTTGTCTTCACCTGTCAACAATTTGAATAATATCTCCTTCCTGGACTTTAACATTCACCTTGCCCAGGAGGTAATTTTCACCACCGGTTTTGACAAAGGAAGAGAATCGGTTGAAACTGGTAAAACCGGAAGTTGCTCCGGCAGCTGATGACTGTTTCCGGCTGTCGCTTCGACCGATGGAACTGCGGTCGTCTTGCATCTCGGAACCGGGGAGGGCTAATGATAAAGGCCATGGTCAGAATCAACATTTCACTTCTTCCTTATTCTTTGTATTAACTGACATCTAGTACTATTTCCAAATTCCTTTGATTTTATTGATTGATTCGCTATATTTAAATAGAGATTGAGGAAGTAATTCTCTTATAAATTATGTAAGTTATAAAGTTGGGAATACTAAGGCTGCATTGCTCAATCCGAATTTTATGTATTTAAAGTCCTAGACTTTAAGTCCTGGACTTAAAGTCTCGGACTGCAGGACTTAAATCTTGGACTAAATGAATGAATATTGCAGGAAATCCATATGGGAGCTTTTAACAATTTTACTTGATGTATATTCCTCCTATCTTCAGGTGTGTATTTTCCCGAATATTGCATTTTCAGTCCGAGACTTTAAGTTCTGCAGTCTGAGACTTTAAATCCGGGACTTTAAATCCACAAAATTCGGATTGAGCAACGCAGCCTAATGTAAATTTAGAAGTTATGATAATATGAGGCGCGGTATCGGAAAAGGAAAATAACTCGGAATTTTCTGATTTTTTAAGCACAACGGCAATCAAAAGAGCAATTATTAACTTTTTCAAAACAAAAGACAGAATTGAAATATCTTTCTTCTGTGTGACGCAATTCACATTTTAAGAGAATCTTCACTCTGAAATTCATATCAGAAAATCAAAGATTGAAAATTTTATTATGCGTTTTTCTCAAAATTACGCAAAAATTTTTATTTGCCTTTTCCGATACCTTGACACATATTTACTTTAACAGCTGTACACATTTTGTCAGATAAAAGTGTTCATACCAGAATTTCTCAATGCCAATTGATCAAATTAAAAAATGTTCACAGACCCCACCAACTGAATCAATCTACTTTAAAAATCTCAGTCATATTTGGGAAAAATGAGACTTTTTATGGATACACTATTAAAATTGTAATCCATTGAACAAAGTCATTGATTTTGATATCAAGGCTTCTTCAATGTCCAGAAAAATTAAAAAGTATGTAAATTTACATGATTGATGTTAAATTATTCTAGCTTAAAATGTTGATTCTGAAATGGTGCTCTGACCTAAAGTATGAGCACCGGCTTGATTATTGTTGGCATTTGGAGCCGTTATTTCGTTGTTATCGTCAAAGTCACTATCCCAGTCTTCATCCTGTTGGTGCTCCCAAGTCTGTTGCTGTTGGGGTGGAGGAGCAGCTGGCTGGGATTGGGATGGAGCGGCTGGGGTGAAGCCGAAAGGATCGCCCCAATCGTCATCAGGGTCATTCTGCTGGACTGGGGCAGGAGGCTGCTGAATCTAAAATGGAGAGATTATATTAGCATGATGAGGAATTTAGACTAAATGAATAAGTCGTGTAAAAAATCAATGAAAAATTCCTCTGTCTCAAAATCAAGAATTGTGTAAGGGTGGTTCTCTCTATGAAAGTGTTGCCGACGAAAAGTGTTGCCAGCAACAAAAAAGTGTTGCCTACGAATTTCTTATATCAATAACTACCATGATGTAGTTTCCCGGATTATTATTTTTGAATTAAAATTCCTCTCGGCAACAAAAAAAGTGTGGCCAGCAACACTTTTTTTTGTTGCCGGCAACACTTTGATAGAGAGAACCACCCTAAAGAACAAATTGACTAAAACTTGAAGGATATTCAAGATCACTACAAGATTAAGGAAACACGCAATTGACTCACCAATGACAATTTGGAAAGTATCTTCCAAGTTGTCACACTCCAAAATGCTCAAAACAAAGTCATTGGCCTGTACCGTTGGATATTTTGGAAGATTTTACCAGTTTTTTCATTTTTGATATATTTTCAATGCTTTGAGAACCAGCCAAAATGTACAAAAATCGTAAAATCTTCCAAATGTTTTGAGCATTTTGGAGTGTGACAACTTGGAAGATACTTTCAAAATTGTCATTGGTAGGTTAATTGCGTGTTTCCTTAATCTTGTAGTGAACATGAAAGATAGACGGTCTATCATGAAAAAGTTCTTCATAAAAACCTATGAAAAAGTGTAAAAATGAGCAGAATATCTAAGTGATTTTTGATTCATGCTTAAAAAGTGTAGCATGATTTTGCATGTATTTGAGCATTTGCACCCTGCAAATTCACCTACGGTATGCACACTGTCTTTAAACGCCGTTTGGGCTTTTTGTAATTATTGAGCAATCCACAAACTTATGGTTTTTAAATCATTGAAAAAAATATGTCTACATGTTTATCCAAAATCTAAATAAATGTGCACCCATGGGTTTTATTTTCCCATGAATATTTCGTGGAAATTTTCAGTACATATTAATTTCCTCTATTATAAGGCCAAACACCGTTCAAAGCCGGTGTGTATGCCCACCAAATAAGGCTAAAATTTCACTTGAATTTCATGTCATTACCATTCTTCGGTGGACACACTGTACTTAGGAAATTTTACCAGTAATTAAGATGAGTCCGCCCATTGTTTCTACTCACATTTAATCCTCCCCCTCCAATACCATTATTGTAATCCGGAGGTAGTGGCGGTGGGGCCATAGAGGGCGGTCCTTCCTCCTGCGCCCCCACAATCTCCTCCACGTATGCCTCGGGAAACAGCCCGGACTCCCCCTTGGCGTTGGTGCCCTCCCACCATCCCTCCCCCACATCGGTCCGCGTCACCGTCAGAGTTTCTCCAGACACGATCGAAAGTTCTCCCGTTCCAGGTTGGGACTGGAAATCGTAAAGGGCCTGAACTTGCTTGCCACTCATCATTTTGGAAAAGGATCTTTAAAAGTTTAATGACTTTGAGACTTTAAAATGTTCAACTGTTACTGACTTATGACTAATCCATTCAAACAATTTTTATTCCTTGTCACTTTTGCATTCAACTTTTTTGTTATCTTTCAATTCTTTTCTGCTGCTGCTAACAACCACAAGAAATTTCTGCCTTCTTTTTAGTAATCACAAAAGAAGGCAAGTAGGGCAGCCACTAAAACTGTCTCTTTCAGGAAAGTTCTAACTTTGAAAGTTAAGTTTTGGCAAAGTAAGAATGATTTCGAGAACGTGTAAAAGTTTTCCTAGAAATCGATAATTACATAAATTGAACAAAAAATCGTAATGAATTTCGATTCAGTTTAACGAAAAAAGTCTTTCATTGGAATTTACATTTCTTTTGTACTCCACCTAGGGGATTTAATCTTGCCAATCTAGCCGAAAAATTTTCATGATGTCCATTTTGAGGCGATTGCAGTTGAATGGAGTGGGGCAGTTCTCACTCCTCTACAGTACAAAGGGGCGTTCGGTGATCAGCTGTTCAAAGAGCCCTCTCGTGGACATGCAACTGTACTAAAGACTCTTATCAGTTCTGGAGAACCGTCAAAAGGCCCAGTCGTATGCATTGTCACGTCATTATTATTCATTGGTCATTCGTCCAACAAGGATCGCGTGACCAGGACCAGAGTATTATCAAGGACAGAAAAAAATGACTAATTATTCTAGATCTTATATTTTACGTATGAAATGGTAATCCCTTGAAATCCCTTCTCAGATTTGTTCTTGAACATTAGAGAATTGCACAAGAACATGACTAAAGCATCGCAATATGTACAAGTTTAGATCATCAATCATGACATGATCAGCATATTTGAATCAACTGTATTTTCATTAAAACTACTTACTACTACTACTAGTAGTACAAAGCTACACAAGAAACGAACTTTTAACCTTTGATTCAAGTTTCCTGTCAGTAATTACACTCTTTTTTATAAGAATATGGAAAATTGGGTTGAAGCTCGGATACTCTTATTTTTTCAGAAATTTAAGCTCAAAATATTCTTAGCATTTTCTTATTTTTTGGCCCCTAAAATGGCAAAGTTCCCATCTAGGGGGTAAAAATTGTAAAATTTTCTTGCGCGCGCACAGCGCGCGAAAATTTCAACGTTTTTTATTGGAAATTGCCATGAAAAGCTAGCTTCAAATTAAGAATATACAAGTTTTAGCTCTGACAAAAATTCTAATTTGAAGCTCAGTCATATTCTTACTTTATTCTTATTTTTTCGGAAATTTGAAGCTCATATTCTTATAAACTTTATTCTTATTTTTTCGGAAATTTGAAGCTCATATTCTTATAAACTTTATTCTTATAAAAAAACGGTGTATGTTACATCGCCTGAAATAACGTATGCTCGTAAACTCGTATACAAAAACTAGCTTTCAAAAGTGCAAATTTTAAGTTAGGATGGATGCTAAATTAATGCTAAATTTTTGGGGAATCTTAAGTTAGGATGCTTATGCTTACATTTTCCTTAGGTTCAAAACTTTTGATTGAACACCCAGTAAATTTCATGCTGTGGAAGTAGAGAGAAAAGGAGAGATTACGCAACTGATTATTGCAACGAAAACATTGGCAAGACATGGGCAAGAAGAATCAAGACAAAAAAATCTCAAATTAAAATTTTCAATTTTTGTAACTTCTAAGTTTCGGAAAACAATTCTGCTATTACTGAAATGTGGAGGAAGTGTCTATATTTTGATTACACTCAAAATCTGAAAATCACGAATTTACACAGACCGCTTCATTTAATATCAGATGTCACAGATATAGATAAATAAATCATTCGCCTTATCACTATGGAGATTATTGGGTTTCTTCCAAGCAACCTCTGGAGTTAGGGCAGGATATCAAGGGTCATTCAATCCAAGGTAAAATTAAAACTATAGTTTTTGGCAATACATACGGTGAAGTTTATCTAGACGTGACAATTTACTACATGAATTTTGTTTAGCACTTCTTGATAATTTCTGAAAATAGATTTTCTTCAGATTTTCAGGGTGTTCATTCTCTTGCTCCCCCCGTGAGCTTTTCACAAAATTTTTACTTCATAAAGAAAAAAATACTTCATAAAATTAGGTTTGTTGATATTTTTGGCCCGTATAAAGTATTCTTTTCTTTATGAAGTAATTTTTTTCTGAAAAGCTTACGGGGAGGGGGGAGCAAAGGGTAAGACTAACTTTGCAGTTTGTGGTGCGTATTATTGCAAAAAATTAGGGTGCCTTTGATTTAAAATCATTTTTGTAAACAATGGATTAGTTTCATTTTGAGGTATCCAATTCTGCACCAAAATGTCACCCTCAATCATTTTTCAATGGATGAGAAAATGACATTTGCATCTGAAGGAAAATTTTGCTTTGTGTTATCTATCTCACACACCCATTTTGTTACCAAGCATGTAAAAAATCTGAAGGGAGTTGTTAAGAAAACAAACTTGTTTCAATAAAAAATCAACAAAGAGCTAGCTGTCTACAAAAAATTTTCTCGGTGAAGTAAAAAGAGTTTGAAATCTCAGCAAAATGTGATGCATCTGTCATCTGGAATTTAAATGTTTTAAAAATAAACTTTATTTTTTCTGACATTAAAGGCAGAATGATCCAAACTTTCTTGTAAGTCCATCTGTTCTGATTTATGACAATAATGAATGATTGTACTTTGAAAAGGAAACACTGTTTTTTTTCTTAAAAATGAAGTAAAATGTCACTCCTTCAGAAAAATTTTAAAATTGAAGTAAAAGGTGGGATTTTCAATTCTCCGTGGTTTTTGAACCAAAAGCCCTTTTGGAAAGTGGCTCTACAAATTAACATCTTAAGCAGGTTTTTTCATTAAATTTGTTTTGCGTTTGTAATTATTATAACATTTTTCCTGTTTATGTTCAGTTGCTTTTAAAAGGGAAATATACAATACAATAAAATACAATAAAACTAAAAAATCAGAACATAAAATTTAAAATATTCTTTAATTGAGGTGTCCCAATGGTCTTTGGCAATTATGAGAAATTTTAAGATTTTGAAGGCCACCCTAGTAAACTGTATTTTAATTTAATCTCTCATTAGCAAAATGAATTATTCAATTATCTCTTTTCACCTATATGGAAATTATTTTAAATGTAGCATTCTTCATGAATTTACTACATAACAGAAAACTGAAAATGTCGTTTTTTCAAAATTACGCAAAAATCTTTATTGCCAAAGTCCGTTGTGACACCTCAATATTAAAATTCTTCATAAAAACTTCCTCTGGTTTGTTTCAAACTTTTTTAAAATGGTTGACAAAATTTTGGGTCAGTCTGCCTTTAACAAAACTGTTTTTCACAAATGTATTAATAGGCTTTTTGCTCATTAATTTTCCTAGTCCCAACGAAAAAGTCATTTTGCAAATCTATTTGCAGTTATTAATTTTGCTAATTCGCAAACCGTTTGCGGTTTTGCATTTTCCTATTTGTGCTAAATTTCAAATTCCTCTTCTATTTCTAAGTGAATTTTGCAAGGACAGTTTATTGACCTAATTTCTAAATCTTATTAATTCTAATTTCAACAATGATGTGCTATAACTATGTCAATTTGATAACATTGTTTATTCAATTTTTATGAATCAGAATACTGATAAATGATTTGGCATAATTGGAGTTTGCACCTTATGAAATACTATCTAATTGGTCTCAATTAAGCTTCATTAGTAACAATTTACAGTATCTCCCCTGTTGCTAAACTGCAATTATACAATCTTGGTAACTTTTATAAGGTAAAGAATGGTACAAGATAAAACTTATATTCCATCCAATTATATTATTTTAACAAGCATGTCAAGCATTATTGTATGTATTCCGGAAATTTTCATTTTTTTATCTTGTTATATGACAAACTTTTGATTTTTTGTAATTATTATAAATCGGTGCATTACCTTAAATTAGATGCTACTCAAGCAGAAACCTTTGATTACAATGAAGACTTTAAGTAATTATTTATTTGATTAACCAATTATGCCAAGAATTTCTAATTAAAACGAATTGACACAGTTACAGCATGAAGAAAAACACTTGATGATGTCAAATGAAAAAAAAACCATTCAGGACAGAGCATCCACTAAAACTTGAATTCTTAATTTTCAATTTTGGAAAAGGAAGCCTGGTTGACTGGAGAGACTGTGTCTCTATTCATGAAAAATTGACTTGTCACTACATTATTTTTTTACTGAATTAATTGAGAAAATCCAACGTGATTTCAGTCTGAAAAAAAAACTAAAAATTGAACAATTTTATTTAAAATTTTTAGTTTACAACATAAAATGGAAAAAAATCAAATTTGTTTCATTAATAGCGCAATACAATCAGCCTAATAATATAAGGTATATACACTTCTTATCTTTAATTTTGCGTAAGTTTTTCACAATTAAAGCATCAATTGTGTGATCTCCAAGACTTTCAGGAGTGCAACATAAGGATTTGCATTGTTTACACTTATGAAAGTCTTTGGAGATTACACAATTAAAAAATTAAATTTTATGATCACAGGTTGAAATTTCTATCGACTCTAAATTTTCCTATATTTCAGTCCTCAAAGTCTTTACCTTGAACTCATCTTTCTGCCCAAGAATTTCAAATTACGCACCTCAAATAAAGAAACTCCTGTAGAGATCGTTTGAAAGGGTTTTTTATCTCTCACGGTCAGTACAGTTGGCAAAAGCATATTCAAAATAAAGCTGCTATCTCATGATCCAACCGATGAAAAAAAGTATAGAAAGTCTGTCTAGACTCGTTTCTTGAACTTTCAAGAAAAACTTTCAAAAGTAAGTTTTTGTTATTTGTTTATTTACCAAAACAATGTGACTTCATAAAGGCTTTCTAGGATTTTGAACAAACATATAAAATTGGAAATTAACTTTTTCTCGATTGTGTAGTCTCCAAAGACTTGCAGAAGTGTAAAACATTGAAATACATGGATTATGCTCCTGAAAGCTTTTGGAACTTACACAATTGCTCCATGTTCTCACACTTCTAAAATCTGAAGTCGAGTAAAAATCTTGTATATTTAATGATACTTTAATTGACCCAGATCTTACAAAGATAATCCTGAGAATCTTGGAAAATTAAATATTAATTAGATTATATTATTCAATGGATTGGTATAATTACTGCCAATGTTTATACATACTTAGGCATGAATACATTCTCATAATAATAGGGACGGTCACAAAGAGTTAACCCTATATCGGTCCCTGTTCAGAATGATCTTCGGCATCTAAAAATCCCAAATTTGAAAGAAAAATTTCAAAA
>JAOWAT010111888.1:0-10396 GCA_028571025.1 Longipedia americana
CTTTTGTTGTAAACGAACTCTACCATTTCCAAATTGACAAACTTATTTTAATTTTCGGCACCAATATCTCAACTTTGTGAACACTTTTGAAAACACCTAGAAAATAAAAAATTTTAGGGGACCTCCTTGAAGATTTTTCAAACTCTTTTTATAAACTTTCGACATCCTTCAAAAGAAAAGGACATTTTACAAGTTGGTAGCAATGGAGTACCTACATGGTACTATCATAGAAAATGTCATCCCTTGAGAGAGTTATTGCAATAGAGACTTAATTGTAAGGAAAACTGTACGAAATCATTCAATACAATAGTTTAAAATCATAGAGTTTAAAACTGCATTTGCTCTTTTTTGTGACGTATTTGTATCAAAATATCACAGAACCAGTACTATCATTTTATCTGGCATTAAAATGATTATGCATTTGTTACTTTTGAAGTAAATACCAAATTCAAGAATATATCATTTCCTTAAAATTCCTCATTACATTTCTTTTCATCAAAGATTGCTTCCAAAAGAAATGCCATTTAAAGTAGATGCATATAAGAGCAAACTTGATTTCTATTGTTCTAGTTTGATTACAATGGTATCAATAGAATCAGGGTTTTTTCAATGTTAAAAGAAAAAGAACAATAGCAACTAAGATATGATTTGCAATCATTCAATATACATTCATGTTATCAGAGAGGTTATTATAGTCAGAGCAATTTGTGTGTCGATGGCAAAGTTTTAGGTTAAAATTTTCAACTACATTAGTATAATCTTTAGAATTTCAGGAGAAGAGCATTTATAACTCATAAAGTAATGAAGTAAAATGGGTACAATTTTTTGCAATGTCTTCAGATATATAGTTCTTATTATCTTAATGCATAAAATTCAAAATTCCAACACATGCCCAAAAATAATGAGCATGCACCCATTTTTGGTCCCCATGAATTTTAAATAGCTCTAAGTTCCAAACCAAACATTGAAAATTGATGGGATCTTCACTGTTGTAACTGTAATAGTCCAAATTATGTGAAAATGGGTTTGGCCATTTTTGGCCCTTTTGGCCATTAAATGGCCAATGGCCAAAATCACTTAAAATCATTGGAAAATCATCATAATGTAAACATAAATTAATTTTGGTCATTCTGGCCATCATGGCCATCATTAATTTTTTGATAGCCTAAAATGGCCAAACCCATTTTCACAAAATTTGAACCGTTACAGTAACAGCAATTAAGGTCCCATCAATTTTCGATGTTTGGTTTGGAAGTTAGAGCCTTTTGAAATTTATGGGGACCAAAATTATAAATCTAATTATAAATTTCAAATTAATTATGGACTTGGGAAATGACACAATTAATTGCTAAGACTAGAAAAACTTGACTCAAGAAACAATGATAGCCTACAACCTCACATCATTCATTCATTCTACACAAATAAAAATAAACTCTGATTCATTGCAAGTTCAAAAACATCTCCTTATCACAATTATTCTTTTCTTAACATTGATGCATGAAATTATTTTAGTACTCTTGAATGACGATCTGTTTCAAAATTGAATGACAAAAGAGGAATGTTTCAAAATAGAATGAATGTAAAGAGGAAAGAATGGATGGATTCAGTTGCCAAAAACAAGCATTGGCAACATCTGCTCAAAATACTGAATTTGAATAAAGCAAATGAAATTGGTTGAAGAACTCATTTGAAGGAATTTTGAGAGGAGTTACATGAAAAATTCCCATTCATGATTTTAACAAGTCCATGCAACTTCTGTCTTAAAAGAATCATTGACATCAAATATAAAAGATTACATTGCAATAAAACAAAATTTTGAAGTGATGAACAATTTCAATTGATAAAATTTCTTAAATTTTCAACAGTATCTGGAAAGAGAATCGAAATGAATATTAATTACAACCTTTTGGCCATTCAGAATTATCCAATTTAAAATGTTTGAATGAAATATCCATTTCCAAACTTTTATCAAATAAGTTAGGACTCCATTTAGAAATTATATGTACTTTGCATTGTGTACATGTACTCTCTCAAAGAGGAAAGTTGAATCAATTACAATTTACAATTGAGATCAGAAAAGTGAAATTACTTTAATACAACTTGAAACCAAAACAATTTTATTGCTACTATACTTCTTTGCGAACAGATGCTGCCTTTATTTCTGCCATTTTGATTAATCTAATGTCGAGAGACCACAACTTTGCGGAAAATAATTATCTGAAAAAGGAATTTGAGAGATGTTAACATTGATCTGGAAAATCAGCAAAAGAGAAGAAAAAGAATTTGCAAAAATAGTTGCATAATAGTATGCATCCTTCCTCTAGCTTCTAGGATACGGAGATATTTAATATCTCCGTATCCTAGAAGCTAGAGGAATGATGCATCTAACTATTTTTCTGTATTTTCCAAAAGGGATCTAACATTCCTCCAGCTTTAAGAATGTAGAAGATATTTTGTAGATTCTGTTTTTCTCCATTCAGTTATTGTCCTGAATCAATGTCAACACCTTCTTTAAACGATTGCAAAAACTTCTGCTTCCTCGTTTCAGTTTTGAAAACTGTAATAAATCTTTGTGATAAGAATGGATTGAAGCAATAATCGAAAAATATTTGATTTTAAGATCAAGTTATAACATTCAACCAGGATATTGAAAGACATTTGTGGCGAAACACAGAACTTTTAAAACAATTATTGCTCACCATTTTATAAACAAATAATGCCCACATTATAAAATCATTTTGACTCAAATTATTGCTACTGCATAATAAATTGCATTGAATTAGTAAAATGTTTTGCCACATTTAAAGCTTATTAATTATCAGAACAAATTAATAATTCACCATGAGCAAAACAAAAGTCAATGATATTTTGAATCATGACTCGAGTTTTGTCAAATACAGCATAAAACATTAAAATCATATCTGAGACTGATTTAGTCAATTTTAATTGATCAGATTAAGGCACATAATCTTCATCTTTGTAGGGGTCGACAAGTGACTTCAAAACTTTTTGAACAAAGAAAGCAATAAATTTGTAGTACATATTACTAAAATTCGGTTGAGATAGATCAAAGTACATCAATGAGACAGAGTTACATTTGAAGCATTTAGTTTGATCAATTGGTTCATATAGAATTTTTGTAAGTGCCCGAATAGTAATTAGACTTTAAAAAAAAATCTTGCAAATTAAATTGGATGCCAAGTTATTCCAATTAATTACCATAAAACCAAGGAGGCACGGTGTAACAGTTTCAAATTTGAAGTTGCTCATTTGAAGCTTCGTTTAGGGTGCAGTCCGTTATCAATTTTTTGTATTGGCAACTTCGGAAACTTTGGCAACTTGAGCAACTTGGGCAACTTTTTTACAAAATCAGGGAAATCTTAATAATAGTTTCCCGAATTTTGTTAAAAAGTTGTCCAAGTTGCTCAAGTTGCCAAAGTTGCCGAAGTCACCAATACAAAAAATTAATAGCGGACTGCACCCTTACATTTTGTACATTGGAAAAATTGTATACATACATTTTGGGTCAGTCTGCCTTTAAATAATAGTTTCAAACACATTTCCAAATCACTTGTCAACCCGTAATTAGCACCAGGCGATCGATATCAATAAAATGAAATTCGATTCTTATTTCACCTCATAAAAATCCTTTCATAAATCTCCCACAGAAGGCAATTCATGGGACCTTTTCCTCGTATAGGTCTTGGTCAGCACTGACAAATGATTGCGGAAACTGTCCAATGTAGATCTGACAACGTGATTTCGGATGGCTTCTGGAAGCGGGGAAATAGGCCTGCTGCTGTCACCGGAAGTAGTTGATCCGGCGTCAAAAACGTCACTTCCGGTCTCCGGCACAACCTCAATAGCATTCACATCAGTAGATGCATTTGCAGATGAAGTGGATTCGATTGTTGATTTCGATCTTCTCAACCTGTTTTGATCTCTGTTGGCAAACTCCATTTGCAATTTCTGTTTCTCTGCCTCATGCTGCTCAGTATGATTCACAACGCAGTACTTATCGGTGACATCCAGAATGTGTTTGCACCTCCTCTTCATAATTGCAAAATCCGCCATCAACTGCAAAAGATCTTTTGTTTGTTTTTCATTTCGCTCGCGCACCGAGGAAGCGCCATCGACCGAATCCAAAGAACTGCTTGACATCACCGATGATGAAGACATGACTGATGAAGAAGATTTCACTGAAGATGCCGAGATGGAGGAATCTCCAGAATCAGTCGATTGAGACCGATCCAACTCGATTCGATCCAGATCATTGTCAGAATTTTCAGATGCTTTGATGACGTTTTCAGAATTTTGATTTTCCTTATCAGTTTCAGAGACACTTATTTCGGAATGACTTTCGTCATTATTGACAATGTCCATCAGACGCGTTTCCACTTCTTTCTGGAACTTTTCCAGTCTTCTGAGGTGATGTGAAATCATCATTATCTGCAGATCTAAATAGTTTTTGACAGTGTTGCCCTGGAGTCCGTGCTTGCTCCATAGTTGTCTCTCGTCTCTCAACTGTTTTCGTTTCTCAATCAAGTCATTGATTGAAATGTTCAAAAATGAATTGAAATCCTCATACTGACTCAGGAAGTTCTTGTGATGTCTTAAAACAGGATGAAATTTTAAAGACTTTTGAGTTACTTTCATCTCCATTTTGAGATCTTATGTAGTAAATCTTTTTTTCACAATTAGTATTTTAGTCACAATATCAATTTTCACTTGTAATTATAATTCACTTTCACAAATTTTCTTCTGATTAATCTACACTACACAAACGCTTTGAACCATTTGCTAATGATATTAATATAAGTTCCGTCTTAGCTAATGTTTAGTTTTGGTATGACGTAATTTTCTTTTGGTACAATGGATTAGAAAATGTGTTTTTTCTGCTCTGAAGAGAAGGTTGGTATTTCCCGGACAGTGCTGCGTATGGTTCGTTATATGGTATACCAACGTGTATTTGAATAGGTGGGTTTTTTAAGGTAGTTGTAAAACCAGAATGACTCTCCTTGGCTTGTGTTTGAAAAAAGAAACTTCAACTTGAGTCAGTAATATTATGGTACGATGTTCTGACGTCATATATTTGAGTACCTCCCATTAATGATGTAAAAATGTGTTTCGAAAACAATGCATTTTTTCAAAATCGACATACCTTTTAAATGGATTGTCAAAGACTTACTAATTTAGTTGTATTTCGTTCAGAGATTTCTCGAAGCACCTTTGTTGAAGCAGAGTCACGACTTTGAATAATATTAAAATATTTTTTGTCACAGTTACTGTATATTTTATTAGTTGAAATCACTTTTACTTGAACAAATATGTTACACTGTACGTGTGTATTGTCATAAGACATGAATAACACTAACACTGAATTTGTAATTTAGTTTGGTGATGTAATGTTTAATTTGTGATTGTGTACTTTTTTAAATTTATTTTGATAAGAGTGTGTAAAAATATATACATTCAAAGTAATCGCCGAATTAAAACTGATAAGTATTCAATGCAACTTCTTAACGTGACTTGTTAATACATGTATTTAAGTAGATTTTTTATCTATTTGATAAAAAGCAAATAATAAAATGCAATATTTTAGATTAATTCTTGTTTCTCAACCAAAAAGGTTCACTGTAAACATAATCATCTTCGATTCAAGTTTTGTGATGGTATTTGAATTCACACAAAGAGACTGGTTCTACAATTCTGTTGCTTTTGGTAAATTTTATAATTTCGTGATAGATGGATACACTTTTTTGTTGTAAGCAGTTATTTATTGAAATTAACAAGTTTCGTGGTTTCTGCTTTAATGACTACTTTTGCACTTGCTGTAATAAATTCCAGTTACATTTTTGGATGTGTTCATCTCTCAAGGCCTCTCCTAGTTTTGAGTTTTCTGCAAAGGCGTTCTTTTAAAAAAAAGGCAGACTGACATGCATGATATCAAGTGATACAGTTTATCTAGTCGTGATAATTTTTTGCATTTTTTGAGGAATGCTAGAAATAGAATTTCTTAAACTTTTAGGGGTTTAATTTTCCATTACCCTTCACCACTCCCCCATAAGCCATTGAGAACTTTAAAGATGGAGAGAGATCAAACAAAATCTCAATTTTCAAAATCTTTATTTTGCACTTATAGAAAAATTGGCTGTAATAGAATTTAATGGGCATGGTCCACAATGAATAATTTTTATGCTGAAAATTTGCCCTAGACACTTTGCCGGCCTGGGCGGCCAATATAGCCAAAAATGACTGATTTACAAGAATGGCCAAAAAAAGTTACAATATCAAAGTTCCAAAATATTTAATGTTTTCTAATGATTCGTGGTCAAAACTCAAGTTGTTAGACACTAGTGGACCAATGGAGAGTTAAAAGTAACCCTTCATCGGTCCACTAGCTTCTAAAAACCTGATTAATGGATACAAATCATAGAAAACTGTACATATAATGGTATTCTAAAATTGTACGTAACTTTTTGGGGGGAAATTTTCTGGACTTCAAAAGACATACCAAATTCAGCCATTAAATGGGCTGCTTTTGGCAATTTTTGAATATCAGTCGTAATTGGATTTCTTGGGCACCCAGACAAGCAAAGTATCTAGGGTAAAATTTTCGGCAAAAATGTTTCATTGGGAACATGCCCATTAACTTTTAATATTGCCAATTTTTCTCTAAGTGCAAAATAAAGAATTTGGAAACTGTGATTTTGTTTGATCTCTCTCCATGCCATAAGCTTTTGATAAAATTTTACTTCATAAATGTCAAAAATGTTTTAAAATCCCCATTCTTATGTATTAAATTTTACTTCATAAATTAAAGGAAAGTGCTTCCTGTTCTGTTTGCAAGAAATGAAAATGCATTTGACTACTGGCAGATCTCTTGTTATGTTATATTGAAAAAAAAACTGGGGTTTAAATACATATGAGAACGAAAGGTCATCTAAGAAATGTCACTCCAGTCTGCCTTTCAAATGTCACGAATTGCACTTTACTCATAGCAATACTTTATTTCCGTTGGTTTCCTATTAAAGCACACACAAAGTAACAACAGGATCCTCGAGGCCAAAACCAACACGCACCTTTAACTCCAAACTTATGCACCTATGTAAAAAATGTTGTTTATTTATTATGCACTTTTCTGGAGGTCAACATGGCTTTGGTAAAAAAGTGAGAATCATTCAGATATGAATGAATGTTTTGTCTAAGGTCAACTACATTGTAAAAGAGCAACCACTATTATTTCACATTGATTTTGTTTGACATTATTTACATTTCAAATATTGTTTATTACACATATCACATTTTCGCGAATTTCGAGATAGATATTTATTGTTGCTTCCTCGTTGTAATCTTCTTTATTTTGAATGAAGATGATAAATGTATGTTTTTGAAGACGTTACCAACAATCATCTCCACTTATGCAGCCACAGTCACTCACACAGTTATCAAAACGCAGCAACCCATATTGATTAGGAGATTGGTTTGTGTTGTGTGTAGGCATTGATTCAAAAACGCGTCACGTCTCAACTTTGCTTGAGCTGATTTAAGATTTGAACTGTTGAAAATTCAAAAAACGGCATGTTTTGAAATGAAGTTATACTATCTTTGCTAAGCTTAGTCGGCAGTACACATTAATATTGTTGTTGAAATAGTCACATCAATGTAGGCATTAACATATTGTAGAAGAATGACTGTAGAACAAATGTAGTATTTTGGAAGTTGCGTAGTTTGATTTTTTGGTATGCGAGTGTATTGTGAATGAGAATTTTTAAAGTTAACAATTTTGCCTCTGGAATGATAGGTTGATTACAGGGTTTTCTCAATTTAAATTACATCATATCATAATTTTTTCCATAATTTATTTCTGTTGTCAAATATTATGCTCATTCAATATCATATTTGTTCATAGTTATCTTCAGGTTATACGCATTACAGTAACCTTCAATAACTATATTTACTTGATTTAATAATTTAAATCAATATAAACTATGACGTAAATTTTGTTGAATTAATTAATTTGGAGATTTTTTAAAGATCGTGCGAAGCATCTTAAACTATAAATTTAAGACTGGTTTTCAACTGAATTTTAAATAAAGACCATCTTTTTGCATAAATCACTAGTAAAAATTTAGGTAAAATCATTAGAAAAATGATGAAAATTGTTGCATGTTAATAGGAACATTGACTAATATAACAAGTCAATTTTTCCATTTCTTAGTAAAATTCACATAATAACGTTAGGTGAACGCCAAAAATGGCTAAAATGGCACTGATACTTGGACTTATTTTGCCTGGCTGCTCTGAGATTAAAAATGCCACTTTGCAAAACACATTATTCAATAAAACACCTGAGCGAACAATTGCACGTTGGATTTTGAACTTTTGGCATAATTATGACATTTTTCTGAACATCATGGACTCCCTCAAGGTCCACGTGCAATTGTTCGCTGGGCCACAAATGGCCCACGTTGGGTCACTTTTTTGAAATTTGCCACATTTTTTGCCCTTTCTTCTCATATCAACATTGGCTGCCTGAAAATATTGTACAGCGGCTGAATGGGCAAAGTTTCTTCGTGATTAGAGCTAAAAACAATTTGCAAAAAATCTAAATAAACACTAATAAAATCCCCCTCCCCTAATTAATACCTTTGCACACCTCTGAAACGTAACTGAACTTGACCAAGAAGAATTAGTGCAAACCAACTGTTATCGACCTAACTGAACTGAACTGAATGGCAATCAACGATGTTTTGAAGCCAACCAACTTTTCAAGGTCGTTTTAGGGTGGTGTAACTTGGAACTGGACCATGTCACTCATTTCTTTTACAACTGCTCTTAATGAGGTTCTAATTCAATTTTGTAATGGATTCGTTTGGAATGACAGAAATCAAATTTAATTCCTCATGTGAAACTTTATCACGATGATATTTAAAGAAGTTTCTAATATCAAATTTTGCTATCCATAGGAGACTCATAACAGTTTGTATCAGATAAGTAATATTGTATCAATAAAGTTTGGAATCATAACATTTTCTTGAATCCATTTAAGATCAATATTTGTGTGTAATTGCGTTCTGTTGTTCTTTTTCTTGGAGTAAGTAATGAAAGAAATGATCCTAATTGTGCACTTGAAGCCCTTTGAAGCGAAGTGGGGGGGGGGGGTGCTTTTACAACATGGGTCAGCAATTCGTATCAAATATTCTAATCATGAAGAAAAGAATGAATATATGAAAATATGTCAGGTTATTTTCTTCACGCTTTTTCCCTTAATCAAACAAGGAAAAATTTCGTAAATCGTGGTTTTTGCGTTTTTTGGAGCTCAGTTTTGATAAGGTTTCTCAGTTTTGTAGAAACTTTTACTCAGTTTTCACTAAGATGCTGAGTTTTCAAAAAAATACTTGAAAATTGACATTTTTGGCAAATTTTCAGAAAAATTTGTTCAAAAACGGAAATTTTGTCCCCAAAAATTGACTTTAAGAAATCTAAAAAAATTCGTATTATTAGGGTGTTTCAGGGGATCATAAAATTAAGTAAAATTAAGTTTGGAAAAGTTTTTCTAATAGATTTTTATCTGTAAAATTCAAATATGTCCTCATATTTTCCAAAAAATGTCATTTACATGTTACCACCACCCTTTGAAGTTCTTGGCTCTTCACACCATTTTCCATATTTTTTCTGTTTGTGTGTTATGCACTTCCTCTGAAGCACACTTGAAATTTTAAAATGTCTTAATTTTCCAAATCTAATTCTCTGATTTTCAAATGGAGGTAGTTACTAGTAACATCTAAATCGAATTTTTTTCAAATAACTGAAGCTGGGATTGTGTTCAGGGGATCAAAATATATCAAGAAAGTTTTTCCAAACTTAAAAATCATGCAATTCAATTTTTGATGAAACACCCTACTAATGCTTTCTAGATGTCATTGTTCGGCCACACAAGTATGTATTTGTTTCTTTTCTTTGAATACCCAAACATTTATCATGAATTGACTGTTGCTTCCCATTTCTTGCTCCATGATGATGTAAATACATTTCCTTTTCATGAGGACTTTCCAAGGATGTGTATTTATTAGTAATCGAAGCCCGGGAAACGAAATGTTTCCCATCATGGTATGATGGGAAACAGTTCCCATCATCGTATGACGGGAAACAGTTTCCCATCATGCAGGCTTTTTTTTCATTGGCATAATTTCCCATCCCTAGGGATGGGAAAATATTTTTCAATCACACAAGCTTTTTTTCTTACATGAAAAGGAATAGTTATTTACGTCATCAGGGGAAGTATGACGGGAAAAAACGAAAACATATTGAGAATATTTTCTTGATTTGAGGGTTTTATTGAGGGGCGGAGCCCCGAAATAAAACCCGAAAATCAAGAAAAATTCGAAATATG
>JAOWAT010111999.1:0-10395 GCA_028571025.1 Longipedia americana
CTAATTTCTGAGCTGCAACAATAGCCTGCATTCTTTATCTTTCTTAACGTTGAGCTTTTTAATCTCTTTCCCCGATTTACTTTTATATCTTTTCCATTTTTTATTTTGAAAATATATCGCATTCTTAAAGTTGCAGATTTGTTCTGTCTACCAACGAGCTTAATTCTTGTTGGGTTTGTTCGATGGTATCCACAATTTTTGAATTGAGAACACGAACCTTTTGATACAGTTGGTCCATACTTGAAACATAGGGTTGTCCAAGTCCATTTATATCTCTGACAAAGTTTGCAATTTCGTCCCGGCTTACATCATCCTCGAGTAATCTTGTGGTCCTGTCTACAACATCGTTATTTCCAAAAGAGTTTATGACAACTTCTAAGGTACTCTCTAGATTTCTCTCCAGTCCTCGGGTCATGCTTTGAAAATTCTCATTGATTTTGACTTTCTTCTCTCTGATATATTCGAGACACTTTGTCAACAAGTTTAAAGCTTGGAGACCTTTATTATCATCGTACAGATATTGCTTTCCCGTGTTTATGTTCAGTCTATGAATTCGAGAGCTGCTGTGAAAGTCCTTGAGTGATACAATTTCATGTTTGCTGTGGATTTAATTCAAACATCTTTCCAAGCAAATCAGTCTCGTTTCCTGACAATCTGGTTCAATGCATACTGCACTGATGTATTGTGACTAATGGTCCGGTTGCTGGCATCTTTTGTTCATTTCTGCGGTTTTCAGTCCAAAATGAATACTTAAAAAAATATTTTATCATTGAAAAAATGGATAGATATATGATCAGACTTTTCAGCCATACATTGAAAAAATACTTTGCTATTACAATGTAGTTATTTGTAAATTTTGTTTTTACTAATTAAAAGAGATTGAAGAATGAAAAATTTTAAGAAAAGAAAGAGTCAGCACTCTGACAGTTAAAATGGCTCTTAACCCGATGAGAAGATGTTTGCAAGAAGCAGATAAAAGGATTTCGAGTAACTTAAGAAGGCGCGTTCACGGTTATTCGAACAGTACAAAGCGGACATTCCCAGACAATCCGAAAATAGACTGGAAGAGGTTGAATAGAACTCGAGTATCAACAAAAAAACAAATGCAGACAAACCTTCTCTATAGCAAAATGAAGTTAAATGTTAGTAGCATTCAAAGGTTTTATAGTAGAAAGTAGGGTACTAGTCAATTGATATATTTGCAGATGACCCTGAAAAGTCAGATAAAAACGAAAATAAATGCATTGAGTAAGAGAAGGATGTGGTTACGGATTAGGCTGGATACTACAATATTGTGATTGGTAGGGTTATCGGGAAAAAGTATGAGATTCTCGATAAGGTTGGAAAAGGAGTGTTCGGAAATGTGGTTAAAGTTGTCAATGTTGAAAGCAATGATAAAAAGGAATTGGCTATAAAAATACTGAGGAAAAATCATATTACCTAGCAAAGCGGATTGAGGGAGTTCAAAATGTTAGAGTCACTGCGTCAAGGGAGAAAAAAGTCTGAGGACTCCTATGTTCTGTAAGTTGAAGAAACCTTTTACTAATAAGGTCACCTTTGTATAGTCTGTTAGTTAATGGGTATGGATCTACGCAGCTACACCCATAAGAGCCAAAACAAAATAACCCTGTCATTGATCCGATAGTATGCAATTTGCATGTTCATGGCATTACATCAATTGCGAAAGAATCACATAGTTCACGCCGATATAAAGCCTGACAACTTTTTGCTAACGACAAGTAACAAACCTAAACAGGGGGATATTAAACTCAGTGATTTTGGAACTTCTTATAGCGTGGAAGAACATAGTACGACTGATGAACTTGTGGCGAGATATTATCGAGCACCCGAAATTGTGTTAGGAACTGAAGTTGAGAGGGGGTTGCTGTATGGGATTGATACGTGGGCAGTGGGGTGTTCGCTTTTCTAACTGTATACTGGTGATTTTTTGTTCAATCCAGTTTCCAACAATGGACTTCTTAAGCAAATAGTGTAAACTCGGGGAAAGTTCTCAATAAAAATGCTGAAAAAGTCGCAGAACTTTTGTCGTTACTTTGACGAAAATTATATCAAAAGTTTCTCCTTTGATAAAATTACTAGAGACATCATTAATAGAGTTCTCTAGTTTGAGCCTTATGCCTCTAACTTTTTCATTCAATTGATCCGTAGCACCATCTAGACATTTTATTGGCTAGCTTCGATCGACTTTCTCGGTGAGTTGAAGAAGACTCTATAAAAAATATGCACATTATTTGCATTTTCCTTTCTAGAAAGTCTTGATTGCTATTTTTTCATATCCTTTCTATAGACCCAGGGTCATTGGGTTGGTAATAAATTATGGCGGTTTTAATATCTTTCTTAAGTCATCAATTTTCTTTTTCCTTATATACAATACTATAATACGAACCAAATGAAAAAAAAGTAAGAGGGCAAAAATGCTGCTGACATTGCCGAGCTGGAGAAAACTATCAGGCAGTCTCCTGACGTTGAAGAGAGGTTTCAAATGCTGTCTAGTGCCGTTAAAAATCTGGATGATGGCATGAAAGATATGTCTAAAAATATGTCTGATGAGATTGAGAAAACTATCAGGTAGTCGCAGTCTCCTGACGTTGAAGAGAGGTTTCAAATACTGTCTAGTGCCGTTAAAAATCTGGATGATGGCATGAAAGATATGTCTGATGAGATTAAAAAGTTGGCTGATGACATTAAAAGCCTGAATACTGGAGTTAACAAGCTGAATACTGAAGTTCCCACGCTGAAAACTGAAGTTGACAAGCTGAATACTGAAGTTCCCACGCTGAAAACTGAAGTTGACAAGCTGAATACTAAAGTTCCCACGCTGACTACTAAAGTTGACAATAATGCTGCAAACATAACATCACTACAAACAAAAACCCCGGGATGTATTTTTAGCTTTATTAAGAAAAAATTTGGTTTTGGTTCAGAGCTGTCCTGCTCTGTTTCATAGTCGGCATAGGAATCTACTAAGCCACCAATTAAGAAGATTTGTCCGGGGCTCTCTCGCTTGTAACATCATTATTCAGCGCCGAGAGCTTTATAGATAATATCGTCTGGAATCGGCATTTTTACAAATGAAAAAAAAAAACTCAATGATTACTTACTACAACCCAATCAATCCATATCAATTCTCCGATAAAAAAATACAAGAAATTTTTTTTTTAATAAGCAATACAAAAACTTACTTACTAACTTACATAAGAAACCGCATACTTTAGCATCTAATGACTCAGGCTGGTGAAAATACGAGTAACATGCATCTTCCACGGATGCCATCTTCTTCGCTGAACCTGGAATAAAAATATCATGGCGTCCCCGATGAGATCACATGGAACAAATCCTCGTCAAAAAAAGCTCATTAGAAGTGTTCTTGCAAAATCGACATTTCAGAGGTTTTTGAAACCTCCAAACTATTTTCAAAAAGCGAGATTGTGAACACTGAAAGTCCGATTTAAAGCAATAAGTTGCTTAGCGAGGAATACGATGCCGAGATATACCTTAAGCGGGAGTAGCAACAGAGAGGTAATAATATAGTGATGCCATAGGTAGGTCGTACAAAATAAGAGGCGCATATTTCTACTATCTCAACGCAAACCAAGAGTAAAGAGAGAAAGGAGTTATGGTAGTCTCTGATGGGAATTTTGCATGTGCTTCTGCTTTCGTCGCAGGATTTTACAAAAGTAAGATTTCTCAAAGAATAACTCAGTGAAAACCGTCATTTACATACCTGAGCTCTGTTACCAACACAAAATAGACTTCATGAGAGAGTATGGTGGGTAGTACGTTTAAATAAATCAAACTGGAAAAGACTTCTAAACCTGTTAGTAAATTGCTTAGTAATAAGCCAAGAAACGAGGACTCACCCTTTTGCAGCCCCACTCCAATGAGCGACTGATGATAGGATACGCAACAATTGCGAACTAGATTCTATCCAAAAAGGAACTTAGTTTTGATTATATACTCGTTCCGTCGGGAGGAGGAGCTCTGGTCTGTTCGATAGCATCACTGTTCAAACAGATATCGCCTCATACCAAAATAGTTGCGGTTGAACCGGACAACTGTAAACCGTTTTCATCATCGATTATCCAAAATAAACTCGTTCGATAGGAAAATTTCAGCTCTTTTTGTAATGGCTCTTCAGTTAAGAAAATTGGACAGAGATGTTTTGAAATCGGTATGACTTCGGTTGATGGGTTTGTCTCGGTTTCTTAGAGCAAAGTCGCTGAAAGAATGATCAAACTTTACTCAATGGGAATCATATCCGAACCTTCCGGAGCACTAGGAATCGCAGGTTTAGACAAAATTCATAACCTTATAAAGGGTAAAAAAGTGCTCTGCCTGCTTTCTGGAGCTAACATGGACCTCGCCCGTTACTAATAAGCTCGTGAGATGAATTCTAAAGCAAAAGGATACAAAAATTTTTTTATGATGAACTTGGCAAATAAGAAATCAGCACTTTATGATATGATGGTCAAGTGTTTCAAGAAGACGGACATGATAACGATTCAATATTCGAGGAATCTGAACAGAAACTCCACGCAGACTCTTATTGCGGTGGAGAGTTTCACTCAGGACGATGTTGAGGAGTATATAAATAAACTGAACGAGCAGGGGATACAGTATGAAAATGTGAATGAGAGAGAATAGATTATCCAACTATTTTTTTGAAAGGTGATCTTTATAAATCAATATTTTTTAGTAATTTCCAATACATTCTGTGAGGTCAAAGTCAAAATTTTATTCAGAACTTTTGAGGTTTTTGTCATCGATGATCGGAAGAGGAACTTTCAATTTTCAACATAGTTTGACTTCTCAGACCTTCTTCTATTTTGTGTGCGGAAATAATAACATTGTTATGGCATGGATTACAGTCATAATCATGTTCTCGTTGGGTGAGGTCTACATTTTCTTGCAATTTTTTGAGAGAAGTAATATATCGCATAAGTGCGAAAGGAAACGACAACATGATCCGCCTTGTTATCTGTTATCACTTATGACACTTTTATGCTTTTGGAAAAAATATCCGACACAATATATTCGAAAAAAAATGAACGTAAAACTCTTAAAAATACAAATAATGGTGTCAACAATCTAAATTAAATATGGTAATCAATTAATTGGGTTAAGTTTCATGGCAATTTGGCAGACAACTTGGATTTCAAAAGAAAAATTCGAGAATGGGAACTTTACGAGTTGAATCAGGAAAAACTTTCGAATTAAGGGAAATTTCACCAGTTCAAGAAGGACTATAAAAGATAATCGATACCCTTAGATGTCTCTTAGTCTAGCAAAAGTTATAAGTTTTAATAGTAAGGGATAGATAGCCATCGGACTGAAACGAAAAATGGTCATATGAGCTAATATTACGTTGATAAAAATAAAGTCAAAAAAAGTCGCTCACTGATTCCTTGACCTAACCACAGTTTCACTTAGAATTTTCGCCGATTTCTAACCGTGAAAATGTTAGTTTGTTATTTCTTGTGGATATGCCGTCAACAGTATTGTGTAAAATACCCGGGAAATTTCATTTCTAGACGGATTTCTGTCCAACAAGAGATTCTTGGGCACTCAGGGTCATTACTTATAGAAAAAGAATGTTTAACTCAAATTGTTAAAGAACTTCTTTTTTTTTGCAAAGTTCGATAAACTTTATTTAGAAGATTAAGATTCTATTGATATTATTAACTTCTTTTTCAACTATAAATGAGGTTACTGACCTTCTGTGTTATGGCCATTTGCCTTGTGTTTCTTCTGACTCCAACCAATGGACGTTGCGGATCTGACCACGACTCGTGGATTCCTCACCGTAATGATGATTCTGGTCTGACTGGAAAATGGATAGTGGACAAAGATCCAAGTGTTACTGTAGAGTTTACTAGAGACAAGCTTATCCTGAAAGGGTGCAACATCAATGAATGCAACTATTTACTCGACTGGGGAATGTTTGAAAGAAGCTAATTTTGCACCAGCACCGAGAAAGCATGCCAAGTTGACAACGATCAGAATTACCTTCAAAATTTTTAAAACAGTTTCAGTGTATAAATTGAAGGAAACAAAGCACGATTTTTAAATCTAGACGACAAAACTTAGATCACTTTGAAAAAACAACTCAGAGATAAGAAAGGGAAGAAATAATCTCGATTAAAAATCGAAAAATAGGTAGAAGTACAGCCAGGAGGATCTTTAATCGGAAACTGGGTAGTCGTTGGTGACTAGAAAGTGACCGTCAACTTTGGAGAAGAAAGAATTTCGTTGAATGGGTGCAATATCAACTCATGCCCCTATTCAGTCAATGGGAACAACTTAGAGATAAATGATCTCTGCATCAGTACGCGTAGATTCTGTCCCAACGACAAAGACGGAGTCTACATAAAAGCTCTGAAATCTGCCTAGAAATTCGTTATCAATGGAAACGTAGCCCAGTTAATTAACGCAAATGGGAAAGTCGTTCTTCAGTTGTCCAAGCGATGAAGTATCACAAAATATCAGTTCAAAGCTTTATTTGATTTCAAATATCTCGAATCAATCCCTATAATATGTTATTTGGGACTGTATTGAAATTTAATACTTAGAAATATTAAGCAAGTAAACAAAAACATTTATTTGCAAGCTAATCCTTAGTTCAAAATAGGTATGATCAAACACTGACAACCATCAGTGCACTAGTTAAAAATAACGTATCTTGACCTGAATCTACTTAAGCATCGAAAAGACATTGAATTTGACAATTACAAAAACTATATTTCTTAGGCCTCGGCCTGGCAGGAATTATTTTCAAGGCAATCGGCTAAAATTCTAAGTGGTAGAGTGTTTCTCGTGTTTCGCCCGTTTTAACGATGTATGATATTAGAGTTAGGCTATTCGGAGCAGTGCTGTTGATTGCATAGTTATCATTGAAAAAGCTTATTAGTTTTTTTGGTTTTTTAGTTTTTTTCCACTTTGGTCGGAGGAAACCTCAAATGAAAGTATCACTTTCATTTTAAAAAAACTTCATCAAACTCAATATACATTATTTAAAAGTGATAAATACGTTTATTAAAGGGTCTTCGACCTTCCTTATTTCTCGACAGATAGAACTGGTTTTCGACAACTCAGCGCAGAAGCGTATATACTTAGGATTGGCTTGAATCTTTTCACAACTCAAAATTCAGTTCACTTTTAGACAGCTCAAATAACGACATACTTTTCTGTAGCCAACCTCCATATACCCATCGCAAACTTTCCTAATTCTTTGAAAATTCTGGAAACAAAGCAACTTTCTTTGGGAACAACCCTACCTTGTTTATATTCCTAAGTTGAATAATGCAAATGATTAGTCATTGTGATTGCTTGACAGCATCCAGACTGATATAACTATTTATGAATTTTTTTTGTGTTTTTTTTTTCCTGTTTTTGTAATTAAGTAGAGGCGGTTTTTTCTATTATTTTTTATACTCAAATATAGCAACAATATCTTCAAAGACTTAATGTCTCAATCGAAAAAAAAAACATCTTCGGTTATATCAGAGAAGAAACAAAGTCCCTAAACACATATGGTAGACTCGATTCTTTCGAAGGTAATATGAAATAAAAATTTAGCGAGTCCATAAACTTGAAAAGGATAACTCTGCCAGAGCGAAGGTTGCTGTCAAGACTGGAAAATAGAGTAATGCTAGGGTAGAGAAGGATGGAAAAGGGAAGGGTAAAAAAGGTTCGAGGGAAAAACCGAAATAGAAGGGTGAGAAAGAGACAATAAATAGAGAGGAAGTAAGTAGGGGAGAGATTTAAAGTTCGAGTGAGGATGAAAGTCACAAATCTGAAGACGCTTAAGAGCGAATAGGAGGCACTAAAAGAAAAACTGTTATTTCCAAGGTTGCACGTCAGCCTGGAATGAAAGTGACTTCTAATGTGCAGAGGAGAGTAGCTGGTAAAAGAGAAACTCCTTAGCAAAGTGACTAGTAAAGTTAGCCAGATTAGCCTTCAAACTAAGATAATGATGAGGGAAGTGAAAGTAGTTCTCATGAAGAGTGCGCAGTACAGTCGAGAAAGAATAAGAAAGTGAAACCCAATGAGCAACCTACGAAAGAACAACAACACAAAGGATAGAAAAAGGCACCTATGGCACTTGAGAAGGAGTCCGATAAGGAGAAATAAATTTAGAAACAAAAGAAAAAAGGGGCGAAAGATAATGTGAGAGAAGGTAATGTTTCTTAGTTGAGGAGATCGGACAGGAGAAAAAAACTGATTGAGAAGAAGCTGAGAAAATAGGAGGAAAGGATGAGAAATTAGCAGTCTGAGTCTGGCTAATAGGATTCAGGAGATGAAGAAATTGATAAGTCAGATGGAAGTGGAGAGTAGTCAGAGTAAATTGAGTAGAAAATAGTGAAAGGGAAAAAGAAAGACACGTCATAAAAGTAAGAAAAGAATACTCACTCAAAATCAAAAGGAAAATCGAAAGAAAAAGCAGAAAGTTCAATCTATAAATAGAAAAAGGAAGTCAATAAAAACACTCGGCAGCAACACAGAAATAAAGAAAAGATAGAAAACGACGAACAAAAAATGGGGTAAGAAAGACAGGAACCGTCTGAAGGTAAATAACAGTAGAAGAAGTTAGAGGAATCAAAAAAAGACAAAAAGAAGGCTAAATCAGGAGTGAAGACTGTTTCCAAAAAAAATTAGGAAAGGGTGGAAATGAACGCTGATTTTTCATCGGATGGTGAGATAGAAGTGGAGCGAAAGATGATAGGTTAAAATGACGAATTGGAAGATGGCGAAGCGATTGACATGTAGGAAGCACTTGGAGAAGTCGGAAAAATCCAAAAGAAAAATAAGAATGCCGATATAAACAAAAATGACAGGAAACTCCAGTCGTAGTCTTAATAAGTACAGAACTAATCCCAATCGAAAAGCAGGAGGGAAGGAAGAGAAGAAAAGGTTGTACAAGGATAGGGAGGGAAAATATAACAGTAAAACAGTAATAAATTTCCGAATTTGGAGTAATATAAGGCTTAGTAAGACGAGAAGATTCCTTAGGGGCAGATATAGTAATAGGATCCCGATATTTATAAGAACGTTTCCGATTTGACGATTCTTCGTGTTAAGGATGGCACGTTCAGAAAAGACAAGAGGATAGTTTTGAATGTGATCGGATTTACATCCAGCGATGGGCGTTAACAGGACTATAGGATCAGTGATATCGATCATGTCAAGGGTGGCAAAGAGAAAGTTGCGGAGTATTTTACATATATTATGGAAAAAAGGATGGTTGAAGTCAAATGTTGAGTGAAAGTGATTATTTATAGTTCGATAGTTTGTATTTTGGATTGTCATTGGAAGAATAAATTATTACGAAATGTTTGTAATTTTTAACTTTTTTTCTCAATATTTTTTGTCATAGAAGTTACTCTTAAGTCGTACTTTCAATCATTTGCCGTTCTCATGCCAATTCAACAAAGTCAAATGATAGGCATACCTATGGAAAATGATCGAAATTTATGAGGAAAGTTTGTTTGAGTCTACGATTTACTATGTTTTTTTTTTCTTCAAACTATTAGAAATATACGGGGCTGGTCTCGTGAGGAAGGAGAACGATTGAAAAATGCTGCGTTAAAGATCGGAAAAATGGTGGAGGATGGATTCAGACAAAATATCAATGCATGACTGACCGGTCGGAAAGTAATAGAATGTCACGATTTCGGTCAATAAAAACGAAATCCAAGACATTTTTTTAATAATCATTTAAATACCGAAATACTTACGATGTAACCTGACAACTAAGACATTAATAAACTATCTAAGTTCAATGGATGCGTTACAAAAAACGGGAATTATGTTTGGGGAGGAGCAATGTGTTTAGCGTGGACATAGTTAAAAAAGAAGATCATTAAGGAAGACATCATTTTAGTAACCAAGAATCATCGGGTGACAGATATCGCTAATAACTTCAATTAGTCAAAATTTTGTGTTGATGATCTGAACGACTGTTCTTACTATGTTAAGTCCGGTTATGGAAGTGATACTATTCGTGTAATCAATAAGGAGGTAAAGGCGAAGTTCCCATAAAAAACAACTTAGCCATTGGAGTAGACTCTTCCTGATGATGGGATCATTGCATACGCGTATCTGTTTAAAAAATTGAAATTCTAGACGCCATTTGCAAAAATTGATGGTGATTTTAGGTTTAAAAAAGTCGGAAAGGTTCCTGCTTTTTAGGCGAAGAATGACAAGCAGAGGAAACAAGTTAAAATTCACCACTACAAAAATTAGCATAACTTTGTGATTTCGTTGAAGGCAGCTGATAAGAATTAGAAATTGTTTGTGATTAAAACAGATGACGAGTGCAATATTGACTCCATAGTTAAATTTCTGGAGAAGAACAAAAAATAAAAGCCCGATTCG
>JAOWAT010112110.1:0-10394 GCA_028571025.1 Longipedia americana
AATGAAGTCAAGATATTCATTGAATGTTTTATGACTTCATTCCAAAAATTATAATTTTACTTCTTATCCATTCATAACATGGATGAGCGGTAAAATTTTTACGGGTATCCAATGCCGGTAAAATTTTTACATCTCCTGGATGTAAAGATTTTACATCTTTACATCCCCACCATTTAAAAATTTAATGGTATTCAATGCCAGTAATGAATAATATTGCAGATTGGTAGTAACATCATAGGTGGCGAGAATATTATAGGGTATCATAATGTAAATATTCTATACAACACCAAGACAATTTCATAAAGTTTCACAATTTCAATCTAGAATAAGAAAGTTAAATTGGCAAATATTTCTTTATTTTGGAGTGAATTATCATGATTACTAAAAAAACAATTATTTAATCGCAAAATGTTTTGAGTTGTTTACTAATACAGTGGTCTCGCGTTATATCGACAAATTTTGGAGTCAGCCAAAATGTCGATATAACGCGAGATTGTCTATATAACGAGAGCTTCATAAAAGCAATTTTACGATTTATTATGGAAGAAAAATGAAGAAAAATAATTGATGTGGCCATTGAAGAATATATTGGTATGCTTTTAACAGTTTTCCCAAGTAATTTTAACTAAAACTGTATCTATTTAAGTCAAAAAGAATGTATCATGAAACATTTTTTTCTGAAAGAGAAGAAAGCTTGAAAAATTATCAAAAATAAGCAAATTATACTTGAAATTTATTCACAAAATGTCCATATAACGAGAGAAAAAGGAAAATTTTGGTCGAAATAACGAGGGGCTTATTTACTAAATGGAGTTGGGAGACAGCAAATTGTCGATATAACGAGAGATGTCTATATAACGAGAGTCAATATAACGCGAGACCACTGTATTGCTTTTCAATTACAATTGAATATTCTAAAACAAAGCAAGTACCGTACAAAATTGTAAATGGGAACAATGGAATTTTTTTAAATGAAAATCGGAACCCTGCCTATTTTACTACATAAGTTCATTCTTAAGTTTTACTTCAAAGGAAATTTTGCCAATTAACAAATTAGTATCGCTTACAATTACTTTCAGTTATAAATATATGGGTTTCCAATTTTCATTTCCAAAAATTCCATCGTTCCCATTTACAATTCTGTACGGTACCCAACAATCATATTTTGGACGGCTGACTTCATGAAGTGGACAGAAGGGTAGGGCTACCACTTTTAAAAACTTGCTTTGGCAATGTTCTCCAATGAACAAGGGAGTGTTCTCATCAATGGCAATGTACTATGTTATAACTTGTTCTGAATAAGATTGGGACTTCCAATAAAATAGCTTATTCCATTTAGAAATTTAAGCAAAGTGATTTATCTAAAAATTTTCATAAGAAACATAATCAAGATTACATTGAATAATTTCTCTAACCTGAAATATGGAATAGAGATGAATGGTGAAGTGCTAAAAATGAGGTTTAAATTTTCATCTTTAAAATCCACTGGAACTTCTCTTAGAGTAAAGCCTGTTATGCAATAACTGGGTAATTGGACTTACAAATTTTGAAATTTGCATCAACTATGGTTCTTAGTATTTGTCAAGACAGGCTTTTTTATTGACGACTTTTAGACAAGTCAAATTAGGTAAAAAATCTGTATTTCGCAGTTTTGGGAAAATTTTGCTTGAGTTTCATGAAAATTTTGCTGACTTTTAAGATAATCAAAATCAGTCATTATGCAAAATAGCAAAGGATGTTGAAAATATGGCTAAATTTTTATTGTTTGGTAAATTTTCATCCAAAATGTAAGAAAGCATGGAGTTTTTGTGGTAACAATCGTGTTTATGAAGCTAAATAATGAATATTTTTGTAATTAATATTTCTAGGAAAAAATTCTATATTCTTGAATTTCAGAGATTTTTCTGAGTTTCAGCAAAAATGTGGTCTGATAATTTTTGTCAAAAATAAAGCCTGCAAGAGTAAATTTTATAGAATTCAAATTGAATAATCTAAATCCAAGAAAATTGCAGTCTAACACGCCTTGTGAATCGCCTGTAAAAAATTAAATTCCTTCTTAATTTGACCACTCAATAGTTGGACATGCTTTGAAGTGAAACAAGAAATGGTCTTTCCATTATTGCCAAGGAAGAAATCCATCATCTTAAAAGGGGATAAACATCTGATATCGCTAGCTGATAAATGATCAACACACACACACACACACACACACACCTAAAGGCAGGAATTTTACCAAACAGGAAACCAATTCTAGCACCTATAGCAAGGAATGGTCAGGAACAAAAAATAAGTAAACAATGCAGAGAAATATTAGTGCAAAAAAGGTTATGACGTAACATAATAAACTGATTCATGGTACACTATTAATTTGAAGTACAAGTACTGCTAACTTATAAATTTACTATCACAAGCACCATGTTAGTTTTTGAAATAAAGAAAATGTAAGTAAAGGAAATTGTGTCCTTATAACGTTTGAAATATATCTTGAGACTAACCAAGAACAGCTAACGAATGATATAGTGACAAATTTGGTCACAGTCAAAAATGTCAAGTTCTAAATCCATCTCTGTCACTAAATACAGTCCATCTTACTTCAATAATGCGTAATTTGGTCTCAGCAAAAGTATAATTAGATCCTCATTTATAAATAAGGATTTAAAGAATTTAAACTAATAAACTTTATTTATCTGTTTGAATACTTCATCCATAAATCAATATTTTTTATTTACTTTAATTTTTTATGTTATAACATACCGTACTTAATGCTAAATCGGACCTACCCATGGTAAATCGGACCAATGCTCAAAATGCTTAAATTTCACACTAGTTTTATTTAAGCTTAGGTCCGATTTACCCCTGGCAGGTCCGATTTAGCATAAAGTACGGTATTTCATACAATTTTAGGTTATTACTTTTTAAAACTTCAGTATCTACCATAAAATTTAAGATAATTTAGATACGCTTTCTCAGAAAAAATTTCACATTACGTGCAAATAGATTTTGTGTTAGGATATTCTTTGAAATCAACTGTGCATTTGAATAATTTTTGAATGATGTATTTATAAGAAAAAGCTATCTTTCTGCTTTATTTTGAACATAAACAGAACTTGAATTAAAGATTAAAATTTCTCTATGAAGACAGAAATCATTTCTTTGAGCACCCTAATCCAATTGATAGATTTTAATTAATCTAGAAACCCTGTGTTGGCAAGTATCAATTATTTGTTACATTCTATATTAGTGGTTATGATTGCATGTCAGATAAGATCTTGTTGCCAAATACAATTCTTCAATGGATTGGTACAGAGGTTGCGTGATTCTACTTTATTTGAATTCTACTAATCATATTTAGTCATTCAGATCTCATTATCAAATAGATATCTTCAATTCAACTTTGTTCTCTCTCTTTCATTAAATAGTAACTTATACACCGTGGGTCCTAATAACCTTTCCTTTCTTGAATCAAAACAATTCATCTTCACTGAGTTAATCAAAGAATAAAAGAATTTTTGTGATACAAAAATGGCGTCAATGACCAATAATAAAGCTTTTTAATAGTATCCAAGTGCATTTCCAGTTTGTACATGCATGTCAATCATTATTCTTTCTTATCAGAAGATGATGAGAAGGACAGGCATCTTTTATTTTTGTTTTTTAATGAAAATTTTCCAATAAATTAGGATGTAAATTTCTCTTTTATTTCTTTTAAACAATTTCTATTTCTGGTTTCTACTTATTTCTATAATTTTTATATTTTTTATACAAATTTCAAGAACGAAAATTGCTTCAAAACATGTTTTGCCTAATAGTTAAGGTAAGGACGCTAGATGAAAATTATGCACGTCCAACATTGCAAACAGTATTTTTTCCAATAATCAATCAAGACTGGTCTGGATAACTTACTTCTAATTTGGAATAGAAGGCTCAAGGTTTGATAGTTCTCTTGTCACTTTTTTCCAACATTCTATTTTCACTTCAATGAAATCTGCTTATTGTTCTTCATTTCTTTTTGATCCACTTCAAAACAAAAACAAATCAGGTATTAACCTGTTTGTGAGAGTGATTTTGATTGGTCTTAACTGGTTTTTGTGGGTATTTGACAGGTTTTGACTTTTATTCTGAACAATTAGAAGCAGAAGTTTTTGACAAATAATAATTAATTTATTAATTCTAAGCTTCTGCGGATGTCCAGGAACTGATCTTTAAATTGTCCCTTTCAAACCCTACAGCATAAAATTCAACCTAGTCAAAAATAAACCATGCGCCAAAGATATTGTTAACAATGTTGGACTCATTGAAATATTTGGCTTTTCGACTTAGTGTTCCTAACTATAATGTGTATTTCTGAACTGGGAGTTATTTTGGGCTACCCCTTTTTGGAAACCTCTATTCATAATAAGTTTTGATATAAACGATATGTTTTATTGTTGCACATTATTCCTTGGGTAAACTGGCTTCAAGTACCTTTTGTTCAGATTTGTTAATAAATTAACATAATGATACATAAAAACGTCTAGACTTCTCTCATAATGGGAAAGATGTCTTTCTGTGAATCAAGTCATAAATTCAATTAAACTATCACTTATTTATATCTTTCAACTTTGTGAGAGATGAGTATTCAAAATAAACTCATACCATCTTTGATAAAGTAAACGTACTATTGGGAAAGTAAATACTCACACATAGTGTAGAGGTTGCATTGAATTTATAATTGGTGGTCAACCGTTTTTCATTAATTTCTCAATGAGTATTTGATCAATTTGAAAAATTTAAAGTTCCTGTTCAGTAAAGATGTTGACGAAATTGGTTCATGATAAGTAGTGCTAAAATTATCCTGAGACTGTCTGTATCATGCCTTTGAAGTTGGAGCTCAAAATAAAAAGTACGTGAATTGTCTAAGGCTTACCCCACTAATGTCATTGATGCTAGAAATGTGTATCATATATGAAAATGTTCTAGAGCAAAGGCGAATTCAGTCTCATTTCTTAAATTTTTGCTAATGACTCTATTTACAGATATCTCAATTTAGATAAATCTGCCTGGGCAGAGTCAGCCAAGTCGGCCCTTGATCATTTTTGAATATTTAAATGGCTCTTGAAATCAATTGAAAAGGGCATTATGGACCTATGTGACAAGACCTTAACAGTTGAAATTGGCTGCTTTTCTACAAGATTTTGTATAGTCTAAAGTCCTGAAACTATTCCAATTTGGCACAATGTCAAAGTGTATTTGAGATCCCCTATTTTACTGTTCATGTAATTATTGAAAATTTGATTTCATAATTTTAAATTGCATAAAAACCTTCTGCTATAAACACAATAACTGCCAAAATCAATCCAGATCCCAACATAATAAATGTTAAAGCCACATAATTCATACCAAATGGTTCAACAGATGCTTCAATTTTGTTCCCTTCCTTTGTCCATTGCTCCAAGATATGATCCATATTGCCAGATGTTCTCAGTTTCCTAATTGCTTTGTTAACAGCAGGTAATATCAATGAGTCCTTATAGAAAAGTAAGTGTGCAGATCCACCACTGTCCTTGAAAATAAAATCTAGCTCCATTTGAGCATCCACAATAGAAATTTGATCATAAATCTGAAGAAGATCTGCATAAAGCAAGATGCGTTCATTGTCCTTCATATATTCTAATGCATCGTGTACATTAGGAAACCATACAGGATCCTTTTCTGAGTGTCTTATATCGAGTATATCAACATAGTATTGTGACATTATTGTGTATTTGGGAATAGCTAGCTTCCATTCTGGATAGATATTGATTGCATCTTTGAGATCTTTTACTGGCACATCTAGATATGAGGTAGTTATAACCATTGTAATTATTGCACTATAATAAGAATGAATACTAATGAAGAATATCCAACCACTCATTATTGCTATTCTCATGCCACAGCTTGTTTCAGTCTTAAGATTGTTTATGGATGACCATAAGAAGATTGTTTTTGTGAGTTTGTAGAATCCAAGGAAGGTGAATGCATAAGCAATCATTAGAATCCAAACCTTTTGAGTAAATGGTCTCAATAACAATTTTAGGTCAAAATCTGTGCCAGGTGTAATCTTAGGTATAACAAGGGTCTTGCTGAAATAGTAATAAGAATTTGAAATCATTAGATTTGGATGTAAACCATATATAGACCTCCAAAGGGAAATGGAAAAGTCATACTCCCCAGATATTAAACTCCCCAAAACACCATGATCGCTAATATTGTAAGACTTTCCAATACTTCCCCATTGATTATCTTTTGGTTTATCACAATAATAAGTAAAATTGAATTGTGAAGCAATCTTATCCATCATATCAACAAGAATTCCCGATAATTTGCATTTGGAATATCCATTTTGGCAATTAGACATGTACAAATAAGGTTCCCACGGGAGACTTATACATTTCAAACTTTTGCCACCATAATCTAAGAATGCATGATTTTGCTCCTTGATATTAACCCTTTCAAACTGTACATTTCCAACTTTGTCAGTTATCACTTGCTCTAAACTCTTGATATCTGAGACATACAGAGATGTTAAAGTAGTAAGGTTTGACAGTAGGATCTTTATATTTTCATTTCTCTCAATTGTGAAATATAGCAATGACAATGTTTTATTTGATAATATAAGTTTCTTGACCAACTTTATGTCATATTCAAATAGAATTTGTCTCTTAGATTCACAATTATAGTTTGTGTAGCAAACCCTGAATGGCTTCTCCAAAGATTTCAACAGCCAAAGAAGCTTGAAGTATTTTCCTTCTGATGTAAGAATATTAACAGTGTTTGATTTGCCAAAAAACCATTGTATTTGATCATTGACATGGCTTTCATTGAAATCAACACAGTTTGCAATATGAAATGATAAAATTATAGTTAACAATAAGAGGCCCTCCATAATAATCTATTGGGAAATAACAGTCAAAATATTCATAAGCCTTTCAGTAAGTCTCAAAGGAATGTAAAGACACAAACTGAAAAAAAAACAGAAATTTGTATTACTGACTATTACATAACCATTGCATTGGGAAAGATTTTCAGATGTAAAGATTTATATTAATATGAGCGAGTTCTTAATATAAGCTTAACCATTATTTCAGTTTATGAATAATTGAAAACAAACATAGGCTATTTTTGTCATGATGTTCTAACAATTTATACAATGAACAGTCAGGTGCAAGTTTTCAGTAAAATGAAATAATTGACAGGTCTTTTGCTACTATTAACAAATTAAAAATCTACTGTCCTTCAACTTCTGTCAAGTACACATTGTTTGAGACTACAGGACCACTTCAGGTTAATGGCAAATACATGTCACTCTAAAGTGGACATGGTCTAGTCTCAAATCACTAGAAGTGAAATGAGAGAATATGAAGTGTCATTAGCAGTCAATTTATATTCATTAGAGAAAAAATTGATTCAAATGAGAAGTTAGGAAATTTTCAATGGCAAGAACCACATAGGGTGTCTCAAGAAGAAAAATTCTTAATCTTACTCTTTAATGCATCACTTTCAGAGCCTAAAGTGGCGAATGATTTTCCCTGCCTAAACAGCAATAACTTATGTACAGGTACATCAACCTGTTCAGACAGAAAGTCATTGCTACTTTGATGTACTCAAAGATGGGTGTTGCTACAAAGGAAAGAATAGAGATATGTAGCTATATTCTAACATTAATTTTTGTCCATATTCAAGTCACTACACAAAATGTTTGAAAGAACAACTATCCTTTGCAAAGAAATTACTATAACAGTATACATAGCATAAACAAAGAAAATTTGGTTGATCTAAATGTCTAATCTAATCATTCCCAAAACCACAACTGCTCCCCTTCTCAATGTTAGTCTATTTAAGTAAGTCTTACTGCTGCCATTCACGGAAAGTTCCCGCCAACTTTCAAAATAAAGGAGTGAAAAAACGATTTAGACTCAAATCACCAAATGAGAAATAGACAGATAGACCTTCACTGCTATAGATTCATAACAATATATGTAGTAAAACCATTTATTGAAATAAGAGTACAGACCGTGAACAATTTCTGGCAAATAAACTTTTGTTAACTTTGCTCACATTAGAGAAAATAAAGAGGCATTTGTGAAAATTACTATAAAATGCAGGATATCAATAGGATAGATAGATTCTATTAATTAATAGAATAGGATGTAGAGCTTTTGCCAGGTAATGTGCACTTGAGATTGTAAAAAAACAATATTAATTCAAACAAGTATTTGAGGACACTTGGAAAAATAAATGTATTTTCATGATATAAATTTCACAAACAATTGAAATGAATTTCTTTAAAATGCATTATTTTCCTTCTATACATTTTGGAAGGTATTCAGAATGGAAAGATTGGACCATTTCCAACTTTTGGCATTAATTTCTTTAAATTTAATTCAATACTTAGTTGTATTTGGGTTAAGATAAATTACAAAACCTGTAGTGATAGTGAGACATTTGCTGATTACAAAATATACAGATGCATATGTTGCTATGGAAGCTTTCATTTCTCCAAAGTCTCTGTGATCTAGAATTTCCTGTAGAAATTTCTTTCTGAGATGGTAGTTATTATTGATATTGATCACCCTTTTAGATAACCAGAACCAGGAGGGTAGCAACCTGTTTCAATTTTGTTACAATTCCTTTTAAAGAACCCCTGTTTAATTATGAGCAAGCTCTCGACAACAAATACAAAAATTGCCAACGCCATTCCTGAGCCAAGAAAGATAAATATCAAAGCAAAATGTTTCATCTTTAGGGCATCTGCATTTGTGGAAACCAAACGTAATATAGGCCCTTCTCAATTTTTTGAAGTTTTTCTATATTCCATAAAATCTTCATTAGCATTTAATTTTGAACATTTGATATTATGCACATTTCCCAAAATAATTGCTAAAAATGGAGATAATCTGTTGTGATGAAAAACGAAAAGCGCCGCTATTCCGTTTGGGAGCCACATATGTTTTAAATGAAAACATGTGGTCTGCACGCAAATTTTTGTATAATTTTCTACCAGTGTGTGCATTTTATGAAAGGTTTCATGCATGAGGGTTTTCTTACTGCAAGTAAATGACAGACTGAAGAAGAAAGAGCCTCTCAATGGCCTGTATAAAAACTGTCATTGCTAGGGTCACAAAAAGAAACTGATTTATTTTAAAAAAAACTCATATGTGAAATGTGAAAGTTTTTAGATTCATGAAGTGTTCAATGTTTCTTTAAAGGTTTTGATATAAATTTTGCTGAAATAATATATCTTTTTCAATAAGAATCATTACTTTCGTGAGATGATCTAAAATGAGATGATAAAAACTGTCACCCAATATAGTGGTTACTTCAATAGAGATCTGATGGGTGAGATGCCTAATAAATTATTAAGCTGATAAAAACTAAGTCAAATCAAACATTTTCTATTTTGGTTTCATGTAAAAAATTGACCGTATTGTAACAGCATTTGTTGAGTGTTTTTGTTTTTTCTTAGTATATTATATTTACAATTTACATAATTTGTTTTTATTGAAGACATATCTAAATATCACAATTTCCTTTAAATAAACCCCAACTTGAAAAATGCCCTCTCTAATTATAACAGGTGGTGCGCATATTTGATTTGTGGACTCGTGTGCAAGCAACAAATATTGATTCATATTAAATGAATTGTGATTTTCCTCTTTGAAGATCAATAAATCAATAAGAATAGGCGCCAGGTTAATGCAAGTTTCTTGAATTTGAAAATCACCGAGGTCTAGAATTTGCAAAAGTTGAATTTGAGCTTCAAGTTATTTTAAAAATTTGTAAGTTGAAGGTTATGTGAATATTCTGAATAAGAGTCTGATTTGATATACCTTTCGTATCTTTTTAATTGTTTAAAAAAATTAGGTTTAAAATAGAACATTGTTTAAAAACAAGGTCTAAAATCGAGGATTTTTGAAAAAAAATCAGATGAAAAAAATAGTCCTTTTTTAAACTTCCTGGTTACTTTCGAACATTTAGAAAAATTGTGAATTAGAAGTATGTTTAGAATTCAAGGTATGATATTAGGGCTTGAAGCTTGCTTCTGGTTTTTCAATTTTCCTCCCATTTACAGCTTTCACCTATAAACATTCGTATTTGTCATCACTTTCATTCATATTTTTGCTGAATTATAATTATACAATTTTGAAGATGTTTTCAATTGAAGAAAAAAAATGATACTTTGAAAAATTAATAAACTTGTTTGAGGGATTAAATAAGGACTTAGTTACCTCTCTCTTTTCGGTCTTTAATATATGCTAATTTTTTCATGAATGTAAATTATCATGATTTCTAATCCTGTCCCTAAAGGAAAAAGACAAGGATTTTCCACAAATAGTTCTTCAAATTGGACGTCAATGCTTTTTTATAGAACTGGG